>JAULAV010003396.1:0-41708 GCA_030789695.1 Scilla litardierei
CACACCCACTCAAACTCAATTACAAGTTTGCCATTCTCATTCAACTTCTCTCTTCTACTTATGCACACACTCCCCCATTATTACAATATTGCCACTCACTACTAATAATAAAACAACAACAACAATACTAAGAATAAATATACCACTAACACTAAAACTCACACTAATACTTATAACAACATTTCTATTAACAACATATTAATAGTAACACCTTACTACCATCATCAATAGCATGCCACCACTAATACACGAGGAAATTAACATGATCATCCCAACATTACAAGTACTAACACCAATAAGAAATACTTACAATATTAGCATCTTAGTACTAATACCACATGCATTACCATTTAACCAATATTCATACATCAATATCCATACACCAAATTCATATACCAACATTCATACACCACCACCATGTTGGATCTGGATCGTAGCCTAGAGGGGGGGGGTGAATAGGCTAATAAAAATTCTCGTGCAACCCACGAGAAATCCCACGCAGGTATAAGCATAGACCGGGCAATAAAAAAGGCAATCACAGAATACGCACAGATATACCCTGGTTCGGTCATCCCCACGACCTACTCCAGCCTCGAAAGCAACTACTAGATAGACATGTAATCAAGTACAGCTACAATGAGTCAAGATCCCAAATCTACTCTCACCTAGCTCGTACGCACACCACGTACTCTACACTATCAATCTAGTAAGATGCTCTCCCTCCGTGACGACTCCCAAAGTCGTTAGGTCCCCAAAAATTAACACAGATGGTAAAGTTTTCCCCTACGAGGATCTAACACAACAACTACACAAAATAATAATAAATAGAGTTTAGGAATCTCAGTTTGTGTAGCAGCGATGTCCTCGTCAATAAGCACAGGTCAGATCTCATCTGACGTAGTGTGGTCTCTGATGTCTCCTTAATAGTTCAGCTTCCCTCTTGATGAAACTTGCGCACTCCACCAAAGATTGAAACCTGCAGTACCTCGCCAAATATTGAAACTTGCAGGACGTCACCAAAAATCAAGGCTGGCGGCACCTCAGAGAAAAAAAAAACGTGCGCAAGATGAAAGCTCCCCCAAATTTCTTTCGGCTGCCGGTGTCTTTCAAAACAATCTGCACACAAACATTCTGCACAACCAAGGTTACGGCGCACAAAAAAATATTGTAATGCCCTACCAGCTACTGCACTTGTACTAGAGGGGGGTGAATAGTACTTTAAAATAATAAGGAGTATAATTCCAAATTAAATTGCAAACAACTACCAAATCAATTTGCGGAAGCTTAAATTGAATGACAACAATTAAATTAACAATGCAAACAAACGATGTTAATGGGTTCGGATCCACCCAAGTCTCCCCGACTTGTTCCCGGTGATCCTACGTCCCAACCACCCGGATCCCCTCCGAATACTTGAGTTAGAAACCCTAACTCAAGATTTCCACTATGAATATCTTGTGAAAAACCTTCACAAGATCAAATCATACAACAACGGCAATAGTGAATCCCACAACCCGGGATCACAACCTTCTCTCACAACCGAGAGAATCAACAAGCAATATAAATGAGTTATATTGAAATAAGCAAACTTACCACAAAATCCTATACCTTGAGTTTTTCTTACCCAATAGGTGAAATGAAGGATTTGAGGAAGATGAAGTCACCAAGACCTAGCACCAAGGAAATGACCAGCAATCGGTGCCTAGGGATGATTTGGAGACTTGGATCAAGCAATAGCTTGAAGAGCTCACCAAGAACAACCTTCTCTCTAGATGGATTCTAGATCTAGAAATGAGAGAGAATGGGTTTCTTGTGTGGAAGAGAGCTTTAGATTAGAGTGAGAAAGGCTATCTCTTTAGAACTCAATGAATCTCTTAATGGCAGCTCTAACCTAGATAGAAATGACCTAGGTTCGTATTTATAGGGTCCCATAAAAACAAGTTAGGTCATTCACCAACGGATAGAAATCTGTGAGGATTAGTCGGTCAAAGAACAATCACTGACCGACTAGTTCATCAACTAGTCGGTCAGTCAAACAGCATGGACCGACTAAGAGAAGATCTGAGAAGAGATAGAATTTCAGACCTAGAAATCTAGTCGGTCCAAGAAGACTGTCTGACCGACTAGTTTCACAACTAGTCGGTCAGTCAATGAACGTAGACCGACTAAGAGGCAAAATGAATTAGTCTGAAAGCAAGTTGACTTAGTCGGTCCAAGAACAAAAGTTGACCGACTAGATTGTCAACTAGTCGGTCACCAAACGTTCTTAGACTGACTAACGATAAACAGTAGCTTAGGAGAATTTAAGCATGAACAGTAAGTCACAACTAGTCGGTCAAAGAAGCATCACTGACCGACTATTTCACAAACTAGTCGGTCGGTGAGTCAACATAGACCGACTAACTATAAACAGTAAAGTCCAAGAAATTAAGGAATCAAACTAGTCAGTCCAAGAACAGTTGCCGACCGACTAGATCACCATCTAGTCGGTCAGTACTTGTTCTTGTACCAACTAACATGCACAATAAAGTCCGAATCGAAGCGCGATGCTTCGAGGAAGATAGAATGAACTTGTGCAAGGATCCTAGAGCTACGAAATGAGCGAAATGAAGATAGAAACGTAAGATATACTCAAGGCTTAACATTCTATATATCGAAGCTAAAAGACTATAAATAAAACCTTATTAAACGGTCTTCGAGAGCTTCGATTCATTCTTCATAACTTCCAAAACGGCGCAAGAGCTTCAACGAAGCTTTGGACATGAATACGAGCTTTGGAAAGTGTTGAGATGTCGCTTTGAATGTTCTCGTGAATTTGGCGACGATCTCTAAAACTGCGCTCACAAATTGTTAGTTCATGGATTATTTATGTTTGCTCATCATCAAAACCAAATCCGGGGAGTCCAATATTCAACATTCTCCCCCTTTTTGGTGATGACAAACCAACATAAATAATAATCAAAAATAATGATTCAAATGTAAAATACTTACTCCCCCTGCATTGATGACACGTTAATTCCAAAATGAATATATATATGAATTGCATCAATCAGATGAGTAAGATAAATAAAGAGAATCAATTTTCGAAATATCGGATTTTGAAAATCCTTATATGTATCTTAACTCCCCCTGAATCTAACATATCAAACTAGATTCTTGGAAAATGAGTTAAATTTTCATTTGCGCTATTTATTAGCATTATCTCTCCCCCTTTGGCATTATCCCAAAAATGGGGGGCATACAACGACAACAAGTAGGAAATGGAAAATCCAACATCGGGAGTCGTAGACAATGACGATGGAACTAATTAACATCAAAGGAAAAGCGATAAAATCAAATCAAAGTGTGCCAATTGTCCATTATCACAAAGTGAAAATCAAAATCATCAAAAATACCAAATAATTATTCATTAATTGAATAAAGAAACATACTCTTCAATATTCAATATTCTTGGTTAAATTTGTGCATGGAAAACAATTCTATACAATTATAGAATTATAATCTATTTAACCAAGTTTTTAATCGTCGAGTGACGAAATCACATTTCAAATGCATTCAACGAATATTAAAATGTGCACGACGAATAAAAGATAAAGAGAACGACGATGTATATATATAAAGAAGCAGCATGAGTACATCCCAAAAAAAATATCCAATATAAGAAGTACATCACATCAAGTGCTACATATCATCAAAAAGAAATACATCATACATCATCGACAGCATCAAAGTATATCAAAATAACCATCAGCAACATCATCCAAAGTGTATCAAAACAACCAACACCGAAACCCTGAAAGCTCAAAAATACATCAAAACAACTCTCAAACCCCATCCAAACCCAAAATACTCTCACTAAAAATATATCATCCAAAGCGTAGTGGAGAGTCCTCGAAACAAGTGATCACGAGGAGGTGGCTGGATCTGCAGTGTCCGTGGGTCCAGTCGACGGAGTGGACTCAGGATCTGCAGGGAGGAGAGGCGTCTCAACAGACGGGATCGTCGGGGTAGGTGTGGAAGCAACAGTAACAGGCTCAACATCAGCAGGCACAGCAGCAGGGTCAGCAGGAGGCTCTGGAGCACCGGAAGTGGTGCCAACTCCAGGAGCAGAAGATGTGGTAGCAGCAGCAGCAGCAGTGGCCGTGGCAACATCGTCAAGAGCCAAAGAAGTGACAAGCTCGTCAATCTCCTCATCGTCCATCTCCTCGGCCTCAGAAACTGAAGGAGGAAGATCAATCCCCATCATCTGAGCCATACGGCAGACGACCTCCTCGGTACGAGCCAAACACGACTCGTGCCGACGAAGAAGGCGTACGACATCATCTAATGTAGCAGGATGAGAGGGGGCTGCAGCAGCTGACGGAGAAGCCTGGGAAGCAGATGCGGTAGACCTCTGCACGTGACGAAGCGTCGCTAGAGATTTCTTCACGGCCGTCGCGTTCAGAGGAGTACCCAAGGGACGCTCATCGTCAGAAGGGAGAGGGACTCGGAAATGACGAAACACGAGGGTCAACAAACAAGGGTATGGAATATGCGCAGATTTATTGGTCTTGCGTATACACTCGAAAGAATCCATCTTATCGAGTATCACGCGAGCCCAATTAATCTCGCATCCCAAGAAAAGAGCGTAGATCAATTTCAAGAACGGCTGGGATGGAAGTGAAGATGATCCATACTTAGGGAGAAGACATGACTTCAAGATCAGGTTAAGGACCCACGCATTCGGCTTGAAAGATTTCAAAGGAACACCAATGAATGCGGAGGGGATAACCTGGAAGATATCTGAAAGAACTGACTGATCCAAGGAGGAAATATCATCGACGGAAATGTCCGAAGGAAGGAGACCGGACGACGAACAACCAAGAATCTCCCCCAAGATTTCTGCCGTGAGAACTATAGGAGTTCCCAAGACAGTAGTCTCAATGGAGTGGCTGGCATCGTACTGGCCTCGAACACGATTGGCATAGAACAATTTCACTAGGCGAGGATATGGTTTGGGATTGGCCTTGGGGTCGTATCGGAGATAATCAAGGAGACCACTATAAGAGAGTAGGTCAGCTAAGCCAAGGAAATCAGAAAACTGGACGTAGTGCTCCAATAGCATCGGGCAGTGTTCAATACGGTTGTAGGCCGCGAGACACAAAGGGTCGTCGCGACACAACGATATGTCAACACCCCCCGCTGGCATTGGGCCCTTTCCCTTTGGCTGGCGAGTCCTAGGACGGAGTGGAGGAGTGGGTTCCCTAGGGCCAGACTCGTCCTCAGGGACAAACTCAGGGTCAGAATCAGGAGGAGTACCAGGTGTGTGGAGAATGGGCTTTTTAGGCAAATTCTTTCTGGGTTTAAGAGTCGCCGACCTCTGCTTCTTCAGAGGAGGCGAAGAGGGGGAAGCTTGGGTTTATTTGGCACGGCGCTTGGGCTTAGGTGGATTCCTACGGTCGGAAGGCCCTACGGTCATAGGAGAAGCCCCAGAAGAGGCGATGGGAATCCTCGTCTTTGCCATGGTCGAGGCACGACGAGTACAAGCAAGCAATCACAGAGGATCAACAACAAACCCTAAGCACACAACAAACAAACCCTAACTCACAAGCCCTAAGATGAAAAATTACGAAACCCTAGAATACCTAGAAGATGAAATCGGACCCTAGGGCAAGAAATCGACCTAGGAGGAGGGGGAAGATACCTAGGAGGAGGAGGCGACGGCGGCAGACGGCGGGGATGGCCGGAGTGATGGCCGGAGTCGACGGAATACGAGGGGGCTCGAGATGGGTTTGGGGGCTGATCGGGCTGGAGAAGAGTTGAAGACCGACTAAATGAAAATTTAGTCGAATAAATTAGAGTTTAAGTCGGTCTGGAAGCAAAAATACACAAATGCCCTAACCCACTTAGTCGGTCATAGTTCAAGTACTGACCGACTAGATCACGATCTAGTCGGTCGGTCAATGAGCTTGAACCGACTAAGTCGAAACAGAGGCAAACAGTGAATTTTAGGGCAAGAATTAGTCGGTCGCAGTATACTCACTGACCGACTAGTTTTCAATCTAGTCGGTCGGAAAGTGTACTGTGACCGACTAAAGAAAGAAAAAGATAAGAGGGAGATAGAAGCTTGATCTAGTCGGTCTGAGTTCACTTGCTGACCGACTAGATGAGCATCTAGTCGGTTGACAAGTGAACTGAAACCGACTAGAAGAGTCCAAAAATTGATAATTGATTTTTCTTCACAAACCACTTGGATGAAACAACTTAAAACTCTCATTAGTCATCTAAATTACCCCATAAAACGTCGAAATCTTAAATACGACTTTCAAATACGAATTCGATCATAAATTCAAATATATCACATAAAATTCCCAAAAATTCAATAAATCTAGCATGAATGAAATATCACAAAATATAATAGCATGCAAGATAATTGAATGAAATATGAATCCTATATCTCGGATTCACCCATAATCCCCAATTCTCGACGCAACCGCACAAAGGAGTCCTACTTTAGGGGTTTCGTGAAAATATCGGCGATTTGCTTTTGGGTTTCAACGTACACTAAAATGATGTCCTTTTTAGCAACATGATCATCTAAGAAATGGTGTCGGACATCTATGTGTTTTGATCGGGAATGGTGCACCGGATTCTTTGAAAGACAGATAGCACTTTGGTTATCCACCATGATAGGGCTAGTATCACAGTGAATACCAAAATCCTTCAAAGTGTGTCTCATCCAAAGAACCTGGGCACAAGCAGCACCGGCGGCAATATATTCCGCCTCGGTGGTTGAAAGTGATACGGAATTTTGCTTCTTGGAAAACCAAGAGACAAGAGAATTTCCTAGAAAATGGAAAGTGCCACTAGTACTTTTCCTGTCGGATTTGCATCCCGCATAATCGGCATCACTATATGAGACTAACTCATACGTGCTAGATTTCGGATAAAGTAATCCAAAATCTAAAGTGTAACTCAGATAACGGAAAATACGCTTTACCGCTACTAAGTGAGACTCCTTAGGTTGAGATTGATAACGAGCACATATGCATACGACAAACATAATATCGGGCCTACTTACGGTAAGATAAAGTAAACTACCTATCATACCTCGATATAGACGAATGTCTACATCCTTACCGCCCGTATCCTTGTCAAGATGCGTAGTCGTGCTCATTGGAGTCTTTTTCCCGGAAGCACTTTCCATTCCAAATCGCTTAAGCAACTCCACCGTATACTTCGTTTGGTGGATGAAGATTGCATCGTTCATTTGGCGAATTTGGAGACCTAAGAAATATTTGAGTTCGCCCATGTGGCTCATCTCAAATTGGTCCTTCATAACATTAGAAAACTCTTTGCAAAGAGTGAAGTTAGTAGCACCGAAAATGATATCATCAACATAAATTTGAACTAATAAAATATCATTATTCGCATGCTTAACAAAAAGTGTAGAATCGGCTTCGCCCATTTTAAAATTCAAATCCAAAAGAAAATTCTTTAGGCGATCATACCAAGCTCGAGGAGCTTGTCTCAAACCATAAAGAGCTTTCTTTAGTTTAAAAACATGATTTGGAAATTTTTCATTTATGAAGCCCGGAGGTTGAGAAACGTAAACTTCCTCAATGACATCTCCGTTTAAAAATGCACTTTTAACATCCATTTGAAATAACTTAAAATTTTTATGGCATGCATAAGACAATAAAAGTCTAATCGATTCTAATCTAGCTACCGGAGCGAAGGATTCTTCGAAATCGATACCTTCCTCTTGGCGATAGCCTTGAGCAACTAACCGAGCTTTGTTCCGGATGACGACTTGATTTTCGTCGGATTTGTTCTTGAAGATCCACTTTGTCCCTATGACGGTGTGGTTCTTCGATGGCAAAGGAACAAGCTCCCATACCTCATTCCTCTCGAATTGAATGAGTTCCTCCTCCATGGCAAGGATCCAAGCACTATCTTTGCACGCTTCAACTATATTCTTTGGCTCTATTGATGAGACAAAGGCACTATTGGCGAAGTGGTGGACTTGCGATCTCGTCTTGACACTTTCATGAATATTGCCAATTACTTGCTCATGGGGATGGTCGCGGACGGTTTGAAGCCGCTTGGGAATACCTTGATCACCACTTTATCAACACCGACGATTGTTCCGCTCTCATTGCCTCCAAATACGACGCGATTTCCATTTGCAATGGGAACCACTCCGGAGAGCAATTTAGCGTCACCCGTCATGTGTTTTGAACACCCGCTATCGAGTATCCAATTCCCTTTGGAGCCAAATTTGAATTTGTTGCTCCTTTCCCTTTTCTTTCCCTTGAGTACCTAAAGATAGAAAATTTCATATCATGGTACCCAAGGTCATTGGGTCCTCAAGGGTTAGACCTTTGGAAGCCAAGTCCAATTGGACTTTGACTTCCCCACATAATTCCTACTATGCACAACATTCGAAAAATAAGCATTCATATATACTTGTTTTTCATCCATGCGTGTGTCCTTCGGACTCCAAATAGTGAAGATTTTGGGAGCCCTCATCCTATTGGGTGCATGCATGCGACGTTGATTTCTACGTGATGCATGTTGTGGATAGGCATACGGGACATGATGGAATGGTGCACGACGAGAATTATTCATATGATGCGGTGGGTGAACATATGCATGTGTGGGAACACGTGCGTGAGGGTGTCTCACATGGTGTGCACGTGCCCGAGAATGTGTTGCATAAAAATCATCATATGTGTGTGATGGTGGAGTAGGACGTGTGTTCCTACGTGGCATGGTATTGGTGTACATATAATCATGCCCCTTCTTTGGAGGTCCACCCAAAGTGGGTTTCTTTCCAAAAGAGGGCGTAGACGAGGTGGAAGCACCATTGGTAGATGAACTACCAATAGAGTGTTTGCTACCACTCGTAGAGTCACCGGAAGTTGGCCTAACAAAAGTAGTGGCCACTTGGATGGACATCCCATCGTATACCCCAAACCAATGTGGTGATTGGCCGGAAGTAAGTCACTTAGGATTTTACCCAAATGGTCCTTACCTTTGTTGAATTTGTTAATTCGGCCCAATGTGTTCTCATATTTCTCTTTGAGAGAACGCATAGAAGTATCCAAATTGGACACTTGCGATGTGAGCACAAAAACACGAGATTTAAGATTCTCGTTCTCAATACTCAAAGTCGAGTTTTGAGAAGTTAAATCCGCTATCCTATGTTCTTCCGGATCATCAATGCTAACATGTTCAAGTTTAGATTTGAGGTTGACAATCTCATTTATTAACTCTTCAACAACGGTGTCGTTGTTGGTGACGATAGTCTTAGGCGAGGTTTGAATGCTAGCTAGGTCATCTTTTACTTTAGTATATCGATTTACTAATTTTGTATATTTAGACCATAAGTGAGAGTTAGCATCCCTAAGATCATCCATCGTTACATCATCGCCTTCGTCGTCGCTATCATCGGAAGAGGAGGATCCTTGATCATGCTCCTCTCTTGCCATGAAGCACATGTGCGCTTGCTCCACTTTCTCATCATCCGACTCTCCGCTTGAGGAATCCTCGGAGTCGGTGAATGTAGTTCCGACAAGTCCCTTTTTGTACCCCTTTTTGTACTTCTTTGACTTGTCGAACTTTGGCGCCTTCCACTTCTCCTCTTGCTTGTTTTGAGGACAATCCGCTTTGATGTGTCCCGGCTTATTGCATTTAAAACACAAAGGTGGAGAGGCGTTAGTAGAAGTAAACATAGATTTTTGTTTGAAGTTACCCTTTCGGAAGAAGCGATTGAACTTCTTTGCCATGAGTGCAATGGATTCCATGTCCATTTCTTCTTCCGAGTCCTCATCATCGGTAGAGGTGGATGAAGCCGCCTTGAATGCAATCGCCTTTTTCTTAGGCGCATCTAGGTTCAAATAGGACTTCATCTTTTCTTGTAACTTCACCTTGCTATCTTTGCGTACCTCGTATGACATCAAAGTACCCATTAGTTGAACAACGGTATATTTATTCATGTCATTACCTTCCTCGATGGCGAAGGTACGTTTCTCCCAAGAAGAAGGAAGTCCTTCAATAATCTTTGAGCACTTCTCCTTTTGAGTGTAGGACTTGCCGAGGGCCTCTAACTCGTTTATTATGTCAACGAAGCGAGCGTAATATTCTTTCATCTTCTCGCCCTGTTGCATATGAAACATTTCGTAATCTTTGTTTACGACTACGAGTTTAGAGTCTCTTACCCTACTCGTCCCTTCATGAAGAATGAGGAGGGAGTTCCAAATTTGATATGCACTCTTACATGTGCATATCTTATTGAAATCCTCGGGCTCCAATGCGCATTGCAAGGCGTTCATTGCCTTGGCATTGCTTACCTACGCGGCGACCTCCGCGGTAGTCCATTTCTCAAAGTCTTCTTCTTTGGGTTCGATGTATTCCTTCATTGTAGTCCTCCATAAGGATGCACTCCGGAGGAAAGTCTCCATCCGGCACTTCCAGTACCCGTAGTTGGTACCGTTGAAGAATGGAGGCCTCGTAGAGGAATGTCCTTCCATCACCGATGACGCTCCTTCACGGTTCCTGAAGGTGTCATAGTTGGAAGGTGGAGGCACGGTCTTGTTGTCGTTGGCAGACATAGCTACGTATCTGGCTCTGATACCAAATGTAATACCCTACCAGCTACTGCACAAGTACTAGAGGGGGGGTTAATAGTACTTTAAAATAATAAGGAGTATAATTCCAAATTAAATTGCAAACAACTACCAAATCAATTTGCGGAAGCTTAAATTGAATGACAACAATTAAATTAACAATGCAAACAAACGATGTTAATGGGTTCGGATCCACCCAAGTCTCCCCGACTTGTTCCCGGTGATCCTACGTCCCAACCACCCGGATCCCCTCCGGATACTTGAGTTAGAAACCCTAACTCAAGATTTCCACTATGAATATCTTGTGAAAAACATTCACAAGATCAAATCATACAACAACGGCAATAGTGAATCCCACAACCCGGGATCACAACCTTCTCTCACAACCGAGAGAATCAACAAGCAATATAAATGAGTTATATTGAAATAAGCAAACTTACCACAAAATCCTATACCTTGAGTTTTTCTTACCCAATAGGTGAAATGAAGGATTTGAGGAAGATGAAGTCACCAAGACCTAGCACCAAGGAAATGACCAGCAATCGGTGCCTAGGGATGATTTGGTGACTTGGATCAAGCAATAGCTTGAAGAGCTCACCAAGAACAACCTTCTCTCTAGATGGATTCTAGATCTAGAAATGAGAGAGAATGGGTTTCTTGTGAGGAAGAGAGCTTTAGATTAGAGTGAGAAAGGCTATCTCTTTAGAACTCAATGAATCTCTTAATGGCAGCTCTAACCTAGATAGAAATGACCTAGGTTCGTATTTATAGGGTCCCATAAAAACAAGTTAGGTCATTCACCAACGGATAGAAATCTGTGAGGATTAGTCGGTCAACGAACAATCACTGATCGACTAGTTCATCAACTAGTCGGTCAGTCAAACAGCATGGACCGACTAAGAGAAGATCTGAGAAGAGATAGAATTTCAGACCTAGAAATCTAGTCGGTCCAAGAAGACTGTCTGACAGACTAGTTTCACAACTAGTCGGTCAGTCAATGAACGTAGACCGACTAAGAGGCAACATGAATTAGTCTGAAAGCAAGTTGACTTAGTCGGTCCAAGAACAAAAGTTGACCGACTAGATTGTCAACTAGTCGGTCACCAAACGTTCTTAGACCGACTAACGATAAACAGTAGCTTAGGAGAATTTAAGCATGAACAGTAAGTCACAACTAGTCGGTCAAAGAAGCATCACTGACCGACTAGTTCACAAACTAGTCAGTCGGTGAGTCAACGTAGACCGACTAACTGTAAACAGTAAAGTCCAAGAAATTAAGGAATCAAACTAGTCGGTCCAAGAACAGTTGCCGACCGACTAGATCACCATCTAGTCGGTCAGTACTTGTTCTTGTACCAACTAACATGCACAATAAAGTCCGAATCGAAGCGCGATGCTTCGAGGAAGATAGAATGAACTTGTGCAAGGATCTTAGAGCTACGAAATGAGTGAAATGAAGATAGAAACGTAAGATATACTCAAGGCTTAACATTCTATATATCGAAGCTAAAAGACTATAAATAAAACCTTATTAAACGGTCTTCGAGAGCTTCAATTCATTCTTCATAACTTCCAAAACGGCGCAAGAGCTTCAACGAAGCTTTGGACATGAATACGAGCTTTGGGAAGTGTTGAGATGTCGCTTTGAATGTTCTCGTGAATTTGGCGACGATCTCCAAAACTGCGCTCACAAATTGTTAGTTCATGGATTATTTATATTTGCTCATCATCAAAACCAAATCCGGGGAGTCCAATATTCAACAAATATCTGCACAAAAATTTGCACAAGTGAAATGTTGCACATAAATCTTGCACACAGAACGTTATGCACAAAAAAATAAGGAGGCCTTGCACAATTGATTGAAAACAGAAACCGAAGCACTCCCCTTTTTTTCTTGATGAAATTTTGTACCCAAGTGCCCTTCAGAATTTGCTCTCACCTGCAAACGGGGATGCATGCACAAAAAAAAGTTTTGTTTGTGAGAAGTAAAAATAATTTGATGATGGCCGGCTGCTCTCTGATTATTTCGACTGGGTTAAAAAATTGTTATATAAAAAAACAAATTCCCCCCTTGATTGATGATTTCAGCGGCTGACCCTAAAAGAAAACACCCAAAAGAAATTTGGCACTTGGAGATTCCAAATAGAGAAAATATCAAAGCTTGATGCTCTGAGAAATAGGGTATTAACGGGGGGAAGATAATGATTCGGCTGCTCCTCAAAATAATGTGCCTGTGTTTCAAGATTTATCAAAGAGGAGAGAAAAAAAAGGAATGTGCTCTTTTTTGATTCGGCAGCTCT
The DNA here is from genome assembly GCA_030789695.1 of Scilla litardierei. Taxonomy (NCBI): domain Eukaryota; kingdom Viridiplantae; phylum Streptophyta; class Magnoliopsida; order Asparagales; family Asparagaceae; genus Scilla; species Scilla litardierei. The sequence continues at coordinate 12,912 of JAULAV010003396.1, forward strand.
TGGGAATTTTCGAAAAAAAATTTTGTGCGGCTGTGAAATCTTTTGGATAGGAGAGAGGGTGAAATTTTGGGCCGGCCATATAGTTGAATATATAAAGGGTTTAAAAAATAGGGTTTGCAAACCATCATTTATTAATTAACAATATTGCCCTTGAAAATAACCTCAAATAAACTTGCACCAAACAAATAATGGGTGTTGTACGGCCTTTAAAAAAATACACACCTCCACTTAAAATGATTAAGCCCCCACCTTGGCAAAAAAGAGTTTTATGTTTGTTATTTGATTCCAAAAAAAACCGAACTCTCCTTTATTTGATGTTGCTTGAACAAGGTCTGTGTTTTTTTATCACAAATGCAAATGTTGCGTGAGTGCTTATAAAAAAATCATTGGCAATCATATATAAGTACGTATATAAGTATATAATAAAACTTGGTACTTCCCTTTTCTTCTTTGCACATTGACCAAGTCCCTCCATGAGTAAATCATACGTTCGCCGTTCCTGAAACACTAAACACACACGTTAAAAAACATTCACACACGTTTGTTATCATCAAACACGAAGTTCACAGATCGTTGCTACCAACAATCTCCCCCTTTTGATGATGACAAACTAAGTAGAAGATTTGAGCATTAACGTTTCAAATAGTGTGTGTGTGTGAAAGTGTGACGATAGTGGGTGACATGCAATAAGATATAATGATGTGCAAACACCGATATGCAAAGTTAGCAATATGAATGCTCCCCCTATTTTAATGCTTCCCCAATATTCCTTAATGCTCCCCCTTAATCAAACAATCATATTTTCACGAGCATTAATATCAAATCTTTCCCAAATTTTCTCCCCCTTTGTTATCATCAAAAGGTAGAACACGAAGTCAAAATCATATAACATGCAAAAAGAGAGCATTAATAACCATCACCAACAATTGCATGCATACAATCATAGAATAATCAAGTCAAAATCCAATGAAATGAAATAGCGAAGAATTCAACACCAACGTGTACGTGTGATGATTAAAACTGAAGCACATAGGGAGAATCATTTAAGAAAGTCAACCAAAACCAATACACATTTTCCATATAACATTCTATTACCTAGGATTGATTTTCCCCACCTCATTAAAAATGAGTTCAAGGTACCACACCCCCAAAAACATAACCTATAAGGACTCTTAGATGTGGGGGTGGAATTGCTTGACGAGTAAATACACCAACGCTAAAGTTTACCCATAAAGCTTATGTTGGATTCTCGTGGGTGCTACCGTTGCCAAGGATTGTATCCATTTTTCATACGGAGCAATTAACTTTTGTTTTCACATTTTTTTTAAAAAATACTTATAACAACCATTTCTTTTGCTCAATTTTTTATCCATGGCAAGGTATATCATATCCCTTAGATTTTCAGTTAAGTTTTCCTCCTACATTCACATTCCATACTTCATAAACGATATCTCCAAATGTGCAACAATAATAATACATGTGGAAGTGAAGTAGGTGGTGTAGAAATCAAGTTATTTTCAGTCATTGAACATGCCATAAGTATTTAGAAAGATGAACATGCGCATGTGGCAAAGGAAATAATACACCAATTTCTACATACATATGAAATTCATACGTGCATACTTCAATAATAGATCAAAGAGAAAAGATACACATTTAAGCACCAATTTTTTTTTTCAGTTTTTCAATTTTTTTTAAAAGCATGAAGTACTAAAGCAAACATGAGATGCAATCACACAAACAAAAAAAATCATGCACACATGCAATGCAACTACTAGCACACAAACAAAGAAAAGGTCGCGCACACAAAAAAAAATAAATTATGAAGATATTCATTAAGTTCAAAGAATGAGATATACCTTCGCGTCGCCGTTTGACTAAGGAGCTAAAAAGTAATGAGACATTCAATTTATCGCTCCTTGTCAAATTTCCATCTACCTACAAAAGAGGTGTCGTGTGTGACCTTGGAATCCAACAAGGTCCACTCACGTTAGTCATCAAAGATTTAGGAACCCATATTTGTTTGAACTTAATGTTTTTGTTCCTATATTTGCAACGATATGAAGTATGACCAACGCATCCACATGTAAAGCACTCAGCATGAAAGTTTCCAACCTTTGTTGATTCAATGTGAACTTTTCTATATTTTGATTTTTCAACATTTTTAAGACCATATCCTAGTCCTCGCCTATTATTGCCATAAATTTGATTTCCAAGAATAATGTCCAAATTTTGTTTACCGATGGAAAATCTCTTTAATGACAATTCTAAACTAGCAACTTTGGATTTCAAATAATCATTTTCGTTCACAAGCAAAGTGCATTTACTAACGAAAGCTCGCTTGTTTTCCTCTTCTTTCTTTTCAAAATCCCTCACTTCTTCTTTAAATTCAATATTTAGCATGTTAATCTTTTCAGAAAGCAATTCATTTTCAACTTCAAGCTTTGTCTTATCAAGCTTATACATGCTAATATCCTTTAATAAAGAGGGACATGAAAGACAATCAATTTTTTCAAGCAAGCTAGCTTTCTCCTTATTTAACATGTCAATTGTAGCGTTACATGCAACAATTTCATTTTTCAGTTTTTCAATTTCCTTAGTCATGTCATACTCAGATTGTTGCATATCAAAGTTATCATTCCTATAACTATCCACATCAGCTTCTAGCTCATTAATAGTATTTTGCATTCCTTTCAAGATTTCTAACAATTCAGCTTTAGTGGGAGATCCTACCTCATTGTGTTTGGCCATTAATGCCATGCAGGAGTGGGCTTCATGTTCCTCATCCTCATCCTCAGCTTCGCTATCCATGTCCCACGTCAGCACTTTCGTTTTTCCTTTTGCAACTTGAACTGTGTGTTGTTGTGGGCAATCTTTTATGTGGTGCCCTTTCTTCCTGCATTTAAAACATTCACTTCTATTAATAGCTTTCTGATCATAGGAATTTCTACGAAAATTAGGATTATTAGAACGAATAAACCTTTTTCCCGTCTCAGCTCTTCCTTGATCAGTCTGAATGTATCTCCTGAAGTTTCTGACCATTAGGGCTTGCTCTTCATCAAGATCGTCGTCGTTAGCTTGAAGAGCTAATGGTGTGGAAGCTTTGGTCTTCTCTTCAGGTTTCTCTCTAGCTTCTATACTTTGCAACTCAAGCTCGTGTGACATCAGGTTGCCTATCAAGTCCTCCACTTTCATTGTTGATAAGTCCTTAGCTTCTTGAATAGCGGTGACTTTAGGCCTGAACGAGCTTGGTAGCGCCCTTAAGATCTTTCGTACCTGTTCATAGCTAGAGTATGGCTTACCGAGGGAACTGGATTTGTAGACGATGTCCGTGAACCTCGCAAACATCTCTTTCACAGATTCTGTTGGTAGCATGTGGAAGCTCTCATATTCAGTGCTCAGCAACGCAAGTCTGGATTCCTTTACTTGCGATGTTCCCTCGTGTGTCACCTCCAGAGTATGCCAAATTTCCTGCGCAGTTAGACAATGTGAGATACGGTTAAACTCAGATTTATCAAGAGAGCATATAAGCGCATTCATAGCTTTACCATTAAGAGTATAAAGTTTCTTATCAGCTAAATCCCACTTGTCTTTAGGCTTAATCATAACAGTGTCTTCAATTTTAATAGTGGGTAAACTATAACCATTTTCAACAATATCCCACACATCATAATCAACAGACACTAAATAGATTTTCATACTAGCCTTCCAATATGCAAAGTCTACACCGTTAAACTTAGGGGGACGGGCTATAGACTGACCTTTAGCAAAAGCACGATCAGAAATATTCATGGTCATCTAAAAATCTAGGCTAGATCCTCTAAACTTGGCTCTGATACCACTTGTCGGATCTGGATCGTAGCCTAGAGGGGGGGTGAATAGGCTAATAAAATTCTCGTGCAACCCACGAGAAATCCCACACAGTTATAAGCACAGACCGGACAATAAAAAAGGCAATCACAGAATACGCACAGATATACCCTGGTTCGGTCGTCCCCACGACCTACTCCAGCCCCGAAAGCAACTACTAGATAGATATGTAATCAAGTACAGCTACAATGAGTCAAGATCCCAAATCTACTCTCACCTAGCTCGTACGCACACCACGTACTCTACACTATCAATCTAGTAAGATGCTCTCCCTTCGTGACGACTCCCAAAGTCGTTAGGTCCCCAAAAATTAACACCGATGGTAAAGTTTTCCCCTACGAGGATCTAACACAAGAACTACACAAAATAATAATAAATAGAGTTTAGGAATCTCAGTTTGTGTAGCAGCGATGTCCTCGTCAATAAGCGCAGGTCAGATCTCATCTGACGTAGATGTGGTCTCTGATGTCTCCTCAATAGTTCAGCTTCCCTCTTGATGAAACTTGCGCACTCCACCAAAGATTGAAACCTGCGGTACCTCGCCAAATATTGAAACTTGCAGGACGTCACCAAAAATCAAGGCTTGCGGCACCTCAGAGAAAAAAAAACGTGCGCAAGATGAAAGCTCCCCCAAATTTCTTTCAGCTGCCGGTGTCTTTCAAAACAATCTGCACACAAACATTCTGCACAACCAAGGTTACGGCGCACAAAAAAAATATCTGCACAAAAATTTGCACAAGTGAAATCTTGCACATAAATCTTGCACACAGAACGTTATGCACAAAAAAATAAGGAGGCCTTGCACAATTGATTGAAAACAGAAACCGAAGCACTCCCCTTTTTTTCTTGATGAAATTTTGTACCCAAGTGCCCTTCAGAATTTGCTCTCACCTGCAAACGGGGATGCATGCAAAAAAAAAAGTTTTGTTTGTGAGAAGTAAAAATAATTTGATGATGGCCGGCTGCCTCTGATTATTTCGACTGGGTTAAAAAATTGTTATATAAAAAAAACCAAAATCCCCCCTTGATTGATGATTTCAACGGCTGACCCTAAAAGAAAACACCCAAAAGAAATTTGGCACTTGGAGATTCCAAATAGAGAAAATATCAAAGCTTGATGCTCTGAGAAATAGGGTATTAACAGGGGGAAGATAATGATTCGGCTGCTCCTCAAAATAATGTGCCTGTGTTTCAAGATTTATCAAAGAGGAGAGAAAAAAAAGGAATGTGCTCTTTTTTGATTCGGCAGCTCTTGGGAATTTTCGAAAAAAAATTTTGTGCGGCTGTGAAATCTTTTGGATAGGAGAGAGGGTGAAATTTTGGGCCGGCCATATAGTTGAATATATAAAGGGTTTAAAAAATAGGGTTTGCAAACCATCATTTATTAATTAACAATATTGCCCTTGAAAACAACCTCAAATAAACTTGCACCAAACAAATAATGGGTGTTGTACGGCCTTAAAAAAATACACACCTCCACTTAAAATGATTAAGCCCCCACCTTGGCAAAAAAGAGTTTTATGTTTGTTATTTGATTCCAAAAAAAACCGAACTCTCCATTATTTGATGTTGCTTGAACAAGGTTTGTGTGTTTTTTGATCACAAATGCAAATGTTGCGTGAGTGCTTATAAAAAAATCATTGGCAATCATATATAAGTACGTATATAAGTATATAATAAAACTTGGTACTTCCCTTTTCTTCTTTGCACATTGACCAAGTCCCTCCATGAGTAAATCATACGTTCGTCGTTCCTGAAACACTCAACACACACGTTAAAAAACATTCACACACGTTTGTTATCATCAAACACGAAGTTCACAGATCGTTGCTACCAACACACCATGCAAGCCAATTCATATACCAATAATGGAATTTTCGAACATATACTAATCTATTATACATTTGACAGCAATTTTTGAATCCTAGGGCTGACTAGGACAAGCTGACTAGGACAAAAGGGTTGATAGAAAGATGGTCAGGATTAATTCTTATGGAAAGAACGGTTGGGATTAAACTTTGAGATGACTGTTTTGTATTTTAAACATACTTTCGATAATTTAAACATACAGCAGAGTGCAACAGAATTAAACATACAGTTGCTCAGTAATAACGTTTTTTGGGAAGAGCAAGAGGCATTCTGGGAGAGAGCTCAGGCTCTTGCTCTTCCCCAAAAAACATTTGTCCCCACAATCGAGCAAACATCATTTCGTCTGAGCCCTTGAAGAAATCATTTCCCCCACAAGCCCTTGGAGAAGGAATCGCAAGCCCTTGAAGAAATCATCTCGCCCGAGCTCTTTACGCGGTAATCTCGCCTCTTGCTCATCATTTCTCCTGAGCCCTTGAAGAAATCATTTCCCCCATAAGCCCTTGGAGAAGGAATCGCAAGCCCTTGAAGAAATCATCTCACCTGAGCTCTTTACGTAGCAAACTTGCCTCTTGCTCTTCCAAAACAAGAATCTCGCCTATTGCTCTTCCAAATCTCTCTTGAGCCCTTGGTTTTTCATCTCGCCTGAGCTCTTGGGGGAATCTCACAACGCAGCAATCTCACAACGCAAGCAAGAGGAATCTGTCTTCCCAGGTGAGGCTGTTTAATTTCTGCACTTCCGTTGTCTTTTCGCCTATTTCTAAAGTTCTTATTTCTCATTTGTCTTCTCGCCTGAACCCTTGGAGAAGGAATCGCAAGCAAGAGGCAAGAGGCATCTCGCAAAAAACCCCAACACAGCAAGAGGGAGAGTTACGTAGCATTCTTCTAGCAAGACTAGAATCTGGAATCTGGAATCTGGAACTGAGGGTGAATCTGAACGTAGCAAGATCAACCCAGGTTACCGACGATATCCCCTTTTGTTATTTCTGTTCTTAACTGCAACTTCTTGGTTTAAAATAGTAACATCCTTAAGCATGGTTATTGTGTTTTTGTAATTTTTGTTCCATTGTGACATCAAGCCTGCTAAAGAGAAAACAATGTCCATTGTTCCATTGCAATTTTTGTAATTTTTGTTCCAATGTCCAGTGCTAAAGAAAAAACAAATTTTGAGCAATAACTTCGGCAAATTTTTGACATCAAGCCTGCTCAGTTGTAAATTAACAGAAAGAAGAATGTTCTTTATGATTTGTAAAGCTACCTTTTGTTATTATTAACTTTTTGACTGCTCAGTTGTAAATTAACAGAAAGAATAATGTCCTGGGCTCTTGGGGAGATCACGTCATCTACATCTCGCCTCCTGGGCTCTTTGGGATCGCATCATCTAAGAAGAGAGCAACATCTCGCATCCTGAGCTCTTGGGGAGCAAGGATCATCATCTCGCATCCTGAGCTCTTAGGGAGTCATCTCGGATCATCATCTCGGATCCTGAGCAAGGATCGTCATCTCGAATCGTCATCCTGGGCCCTATTTCTGGAGTCTTGGGGAGAAGATCATGTTAATTCGCATTCTTATTCATATTTGATTTGCATTCATATTAGAATATCTGATAGAAACTTATATGCAATAGATATAGAAACTTAGATCCTCAGTCTTATTAGAATATCTGACAGAAACACGATCTGATAGCAACTTATTTATTCGATAGATCCGCAGTCCTGTTAATTTATTTGATTTGAGGATAGGAAGATGAAGGTTATGAATCGAATAGAAATAGGAAGATGAAGTTGATGAATAAGAATAATTATTAAATGGTTATTTGACTGTTAAATTTGAGTTGTTTTTTTTGGAAATAAAAATTTCATCATGTGGATTCATTCATATTCATATTTATATTTGATAGAAACTTATGTGCAACTGTGCATTTTGTTTTAGGTAAAGGAGTTGTTCCATCCTCATTCTAAACTTATGTGCACAAACTCTAATCTGGAGTCAACCTGAAAACTATGTGTGGTCACATGTGCATTTCCAAGCATTTCCAAGAGTTGTTCCATCCTCATTCAAGTCAACTGTGCATTTCAGTCACAACATATGCTTGCTTTACACACAAATAACATAAAGGAGTTGTTCCATCCTCATTCAAGTCACCTGTGCATTTTGTTTCAGTTCAAAATATGTTTAATTTTCCCAGAGTGATGAACTGCGTATTTAAATAACTATCTTTTTGTGTGGCTATTGATAATGTCTCTTCTCATACATAATAATATATACCAAAGAATTCAGGTTCCGTGCCAGTGATGTCTCTGTTCATATGTATTTTTTGTTAGCTTAAATTGTTGCGATTTTCATTAGTTGTCTAGATTGCATGTCACTTTTCAAAGTTACAGTTTTTATCCTGTTAGTTATTTGGTATGAAACTATTTGGGGTCTAGAATGAGAACAGTTGTTTTGCAGAAAATTAAGTGGCATTCTAAAACTAATTGAGTGCTAGATGGACAATATTTATCATTGAAAAAATTCTTTTGAGATGTTAGCTACGGCAAATGCAAAAATTTATTTACAATCTCAGTCTATCCATCTGTCTTGGGGTGAAATATAAAGATGAATAGTCAGACTTCAATCTCAGTCTATCCATTTGTAGTAATAAGCCCCGTTAACGTATGAATAATAGTCAGACTTCAATTTTCCTTGAGATAAATAACCATGGTTATTACTAATGTTATAATAAAGTGTATGCTAATTATAAAGTGTATGCTAATTATAACATATTACAATCAGTGGTAGTTATCATGTAAACTATAAGAAACAGTGAATGTCTGAATGGTTCTTGGCAGTGCATGTCTGTTGGAGTGCATGTCTATTATCATGCAAGATGTGGAGGTAAGGAATGTAGAGTGCATGTATGTTGGTCCTTGCATATATGATTTGTTTGCATTGCCCCATTTGACTCATGAAACCTTGAAGTGGTTCAACCATAACAAAAAAATTAACATTAATCCTGCTCTAAATGGTTCTTGGCAGACCTGATAGTATGTGATGATGTGATTTTACTTGAAGTTTTTGTTTTAAATTCTGCATTGAGATGCATTGTTGTGACTGAAGAACATGCCAATATCTTGAGTTTTCTGATAACCCTCCATTGATATCATTAATTGTTGATGTATTCAAAGAGCACTGAAACCATCTTCTAGCCATTTGATCAAACTCCAGAGCTTTCATATGTAATTTTTTGTTTGGCTTTATATTGTAGCAACAATGTTTGAATTCAAAAAAGCATTAGTTTCTTCCATTTGTTCTTTCATCTTCATACTTATTTAATTCTCTTTTTGTATCAGACAGGGCTGCCCTTTACTTGAGGAGTGGAGCCTTGCTGTGTGCCATGATGTATGGGAGGCTGGATGGGCAGCAATCAGATCTGAATGCAAAGATTTGCAGGTTTTGCATGTGAACAGATGCCAGAACCTATGTGACAGAGGGTTGCAGGCCTTTGGACATGGCTGTTGCCGGCTTCAGTTGTTGCATTCCGGTGATGGAGAAGTTTAGCTACAGGGCGAGGGACATGTATGCGAACAGGTGGAAGGGGTTCACGCAGAGCCATGCGAGGATCAGCAAGGTCGTCGACGGGCAGTTCAGTCTTTTCGATCGATCAGTGATTGGGACGAATGAGGAGTTGCATGAAGCGAAGCTAATTGTGCAGAAGTGGACGTTTGGTAGCTGGGCAGATGGGATCCATTCTACGGTGAGCTATTCAAATCAAAAATCGAGTTTTCTTAAATGAAATCAACTAGATATCAATACTGACAATTTCATGCTAGAATTCGTTATTTGATATTGTTATGCTAAAATTGCTTTTTGATTGCAACTGTTATGAATGTTGGTGAGGATGGTATTTAATGAACCGGAACCTGGCGTGACAGTCATGAAGCTTACTCAGACGAATGCCCCCGAGGTAGATAGGTAAATTTCATCTTTTGGTCAATAATGCCGCTTATTTATTTGTTTGTTGTTGTATATATAATTTTAGTATACAGATTGAATTTTACAGTTGGATTGGTTATGTAGGTATGGGAATGCAACGGTGGTTGAGAACACAGAGAGAGAGGATGGAGAGATCTCATCTTCCAAATGATAAGAGCTGTTTTTGGATTTGGAATCTAAACATTCTAGCAAGAATTGATCCTTTGGTATTCTTCTGTCTTTTGATTTTGAATGTAACCCTTCTTTTGATTTTGAATGTAACCCATTCTAGCAAGAACTTGGGGTTTTGAGTTTATTTATGTGGGGACAGAATTTTTTGTCTACAATAAAATCCAACAAGAAACGCTCTCCTCTTCTAACTGATCGTGCAAAAAATTAGCCTTCAGTGATCGGCAGGGAGGGGTTAATATTGTGGCCTTAATGTCATCTTGTCATCTAAGTGTTTGTAGAAATTTCTCAAAGAAGAAAAGTTAATTTAACCTACTTTTTGTATTGATCGGCAGGAGGGGTTAATGTTGTGGCCTTAATTTATTTGTTGGATATCAATAAAGATTGCACCTTTGTTTCATTGGATTGGGAAATTCTTTGATTATTTTCAGCTAAGTCAGATGATGCTTTTGTTTGTTGATGCATTTAGTGATTTGTGTAATTTGGCATGTAATTTGGTGGGCATCAGAAAAACTCTCATTTTTCTTCATTATTTTGATTGATGATATAATGTGTAAAGTGTAATATTTGGAATTTTTAGACCATAGATCTTCAATGTTCTCTGCAGCGAGGGATGGATTTTCAGGGAATCCTAAATGTCGATCTTCTTCCTCGCTAAGGTCGCATCGACCCGGACCTCGAATTCTAGCAACTGGGTGTAAAGAGCATATTCAGGTTCTGCGGTTTGGGAAAAGCAACCCATTTTTTGTGTCCAATTGTTTGAATGTTTAGTTTTTAGGTTTATGAATTTGAATGTAACCCATCTTTTTTATTAACTTTGTAGAGATTCCATCGAGTTTGCTCTTCAATTGCCATTGGGTTTTCAAAATACAACGCCTCGCTATGATCGTAGTCACTAAACCTTCAGCTCGATTGATTGGTTCTTTGTGTTCTGGACTGTTTGGAGAGTGAATTTTGCAACGAAAGGAACCAGCTTTTTCCTTGATATTTTGCAAGTTTTTGTTTTTAATCGGGTATTGTGTGTTCATGTAGGTATGTGTTTAAATTGGACAACTAGCTTATTCTTGGAATATTTATAAAGAAGTTTTGGGGTTGGTCTCTGTAGATCATTTGGAAGTTCCTACAAGAGGATTGTCTATATTTATCAGTGAAATTAGCCACCACTTTTTAATGCTTTTTAATGTCCAAGTGGTCAATATTTAATTCAAAAAAACCACACAATCACTACATTTGCACAGAATACCGCCCCTTCCCCTTTTGCTAAAAAACCCTCTCATTTCACTTTTTACCCTAATACCTTACACACACCCACACTTTGCACTTCCCCCGTTCAATTTCGAGCGTTTCTCTTTTGGCCGGTTTAAATTTTTTGCCGGCGCCCGCGTCAAAATTGTTGTTCTGCGCCGAAATTGTTGTTCAGTGTCGAAGGCGCCCATGCTGCTAAATATTTTTACGCAAATTTGTTGTTCTTTTAAATTTTGGCTATGAAAATAATTTTTTGGGGAACAAACATTTCGCGAGGGAAAATCTTAAATGAACCGTGCCCACGCCGAAGGCGCCTTGCTAAATTTTTTATGCTAATTAGTTGTTCCGCACCGAAGGCACCCGCACCGAAATTGTTGTTCTATGCCGAAATTGTTGTTCCGTGCCGAAGGCGCCTGTGCCTCTAAATATTTTTACGCTAATTTGTTGTGGTTTTAAATTTTGGCTGTGAAAATAATTGTTTGGGGAACAAACATTTCGCGAGGGAAAATCTTAAATAAACCATGCCCGCACCGAAGGCGCCCCGCTAAATTTTTTACGCTAATTGGTTGTTCCGTGTTGAAGGCGCCCGCACCGAAATTGTTGTTCTACGTCGAAATTGTTGTTTCATTTCGAAGGCGTCCGTGCTGCTAAATATTTTTACGTTAATTTATTGTACTTTTAAATTTTGGCTGTGGAAATAATTTTTTGGAGAACAAACATTTCGCGAGGGAAAATCTTAAATGAACCGTGCCCGCGGGCACGGGTTATGACTAGTACTTATACATACTACATCATACATATCTCATCATACATACTCATACATATACTAAGTCACACAATTATAGTATATTTACACCCAGGGCATTACACACCGTGGTGGACTTGGTTATATTAATGCTAATGCATCCAACAAACACAAATCTTATAGTGGTACAACTATAGATTTTGTGAGGGCATCCACATCGGGTGCTTCCTCAAGTGGTAACACAAGTTCTATTGGTAGCGAACCTATCAAGAAGTCCAACACTCCACATGCACATTCTTTTGTCAAGAAACCCAATTCGGGTGAAAAACAAAAGAATACACATGCTTATATGTACACTAATGTTCATACACGTAGGAAACCTCCTACTTCAAATGTGCATACAAATGACACTTTTTATGCTCCACGGACACGTGTACAACCACACATGAGAAAGACTCATGCTCGTGTTCCCACACATTTAAATGTTAATGCACATTCTCATTTGTATGCTAATATGGTACATCCTCAACTGCATGCTAATACCCATGGTCATACATATGCTACTCATGCTCATTCTAAGATGTATGCTAGACCACACCATGGATTCCTTGCTAATCATCATGCTTCAAGTCAACACATTGTTCCTTATGCTTATGCTAGACCACATGTTTATAGGTCTCATGCACCACAAAGAAATCAACAAAATGTGCATGCAACCTCTAAGAAAAGGATTCCAAAGACTTACACTATTTGGAGTCCTAAGAACACTATCAAGCATGATAAGGATTTATATGTCAAATCTTTTATTCACAATGTTATTATATGAATGATGATTATGTTGGGAAATCAAGTTCCTCTTGGACTTGGTTTCCAAAGGGCTAACCCCTTTGGACTCAACTAGCTTGGGGACCATATGCTTATATTCTTATATATATGTACTCAAGCAAAGGGAAAGAGCAAATGCAAATCTAGCTCTAAAAAGAAAAGATGGATACTCGATAGAGGTTGCTCCAAACATATGACGGGAGATCCCACATTGCTCTCCGAAGTTGTCCGCATCAAAGATGGTGCAACGGTCACTTTTGGAGGAAATCAATAGGGAACCATCATTGGAGTATTTATCGTTGGTAATCCATATAAACCTCTTATTAATAATGTTTATTTAGTTAATGGTTTATTTCATAACCTTATCTCTATAAGTCAACTTTGTGACAAAGGTTATAAAGTTAACTTTGGAGAAGGTGTATGTAATATCTTTGATAATATTCGCATGTTTTTTTTTTCGGTATTCGTCGCAAAAATATTTATTATTTGGATATGCCGAATAACGTAGAACATTGCTTAGTTGCTAATTCAAATGAACAATTATTATGGCATCGACGTTTAGGTCATGTTCATTTTAAGCATTTGAACAAATTAGCTAGGCATGATCTTGTTAAAGGTTTTCCGAAAATTACTTTTGAAAAGAAAATTTTTTGTGATTCATGCCAAAGAGGTAAACTAAGTAAATCTTCATTTAAACTTAAAGATGTCATAACTTCTAAGAGGCCCCTTGAATTACTTCATTTAGATTTATTTGGGCCAACTAGAACCGCATCTTTAGGTAATGCTCATTATGGTTTAGTTGTCGTAGACGAATATTCTAGATTTACTTGGGTTTCATTTTTAGCCAATAAAAATGAAGCTAATGAAGTGTTTACCATATTTTCAAAGAAGATTCAAAATTTCTTATGAACCACCATAATCTCTATTCGTAGTGATCATGGAGGTGAATTTGAGAATGAATACTTCTCTAAGTTTTGTGATGAGAACGGAATATCTCACAATTTTTCATTCCCTCACGCACCACAACAAAATGGTGTTGTTGAGAGAAAGAATAGGACTCTTATTGAGTGTGCACGCACTATGCTTCATGATAGTCATCTTGGACTACAATTTTGGACGGAAGCGGTGCACACGGCATATTATGTGCTAAATAGGATCATAGTGAGACCTCGAATGAACAAACCTGTTTTGAACTATTTATAATAAAAAGCCTCAAGTTAAATATTTTCGAGTTTTTGGTTCAAAATGTTTTATTAAAAACACTAGTGGTAATTTAGATAAATTTGAACCAAGATCCGATGAAGGCATCTTTGTTGGATATTCCACACGTAGCAAAGCCTACCGAATATTCAATAAGACATCTTCAATGATTGGGGACTCACTACACGTTTCTTTTTATGAAGATTTTGATTCTCCTCATGTTGATGATGACTCTCTTGAAGTATTATGTGATTCTTTTGATAATGTTAAGATTGAAAATGATTTTATTATTGAGACTAACATTACTAATAAAATTGTTGAAGTAGTTCCAAGTGATCCAGGTATTCCCAAAGCTTATCCAACCGTTCGAGATCACCCACATGAACAAATCATTGGAGACATTGGTGTGGGAGTTCGAACAAGGTCAAGAATTGATGAATTCTCTCATTGTGCATTTCTCTCAATCATTAAGCCAAAGAACATCCAAGAAGCTTGCGAAGATAGCTCATGGATTGTTGCAATGGAAGAGGAGCTCATTCAATTTGAACTTAACGAAGTATGGGAACTTGTTCCTCCTCCAAATGGTCATCAAGTCATTGGGATCAAATGGATCTTCAAGAACAAGACAGATGAAAATGAAATCGTCACTAGGAACAAAGCAAGGTTAGTAGCTCAAGGCTACCGGCAAGAAGAAGGTATTGATTTCGAAGAATCTTTTGCACCCGTAGCTAGACTAAAAGCTATTAGGTTGCTTTTATCTTTTGCATACCATTATAATTTTAAATTATTTCAAATGGATGTTAAACGTGCATTTTAAATGGTTATGTTAATGAAGAAGTTTATGTTTCACAACCTCCAGGTTTTATACATGAAAATTTCCAAACCATGTTTTCAAACTTAAGAAAGCCTTGTATGGATTAAGACAAGATCCTCGAGCTTGGTATGATCGACTCAAGACCTTTCTTTTGAATTTAGGTTTTAAAATGGGAGAAGTTGATTCCACTCTTTTCATAAAGAATTTTGAAAATGACATTCTCTTAATTCAAATTTATGTGGTTGATATTATCTTTGGATCTACTAACTATGATCTTTGCCAAGAATTTTCTAAGTCTATGAAGGATGAATTTGAAATGAGTCATATAGGCGAGCGCAACTACTTCCTTGGGCTCCAAATACGGCAAATGAAGGATGTGACTTTCATACATCAATCAAAGTACTCCGGGGAGCTTATGAAGCGATTCGGGATGGAACCCACTTCAAGCAAACGGACTCCATGAGTACTACTACCCACCTTCACAAAGATGAAAGCGGAAAAGATGTAATATCGATGTATGATCGGTAACTTACTTTATTTAACTATTACTAGGCCCGATATTATGTTTTCCGTATGCTTATGTGCTAGATATCAGTCCAAACCTAAAGAGTCACACATGATTGCGGTTAAACGAATTTCTCGTTACATAAATAAATCTTTAGATTATGGGTTACTTTACCCTAAATCTACCACATATGAGTTAATCTCATATAGTGAAGCTGATTTTGCGGGATGCAAATCCGATAGGAAAAGTACTAGTGGCACTTGCCATTTTCTAGGAAATTCCCTAATTTCTTGGTTTTCCAAGAAATAGAATTCAGTATCTTTGTCCACGACTGAAGCGGAATATATCGCCGCGGTTCTTGCATGTGCACAAGTTCTTTGGATGAGACATACACTAAAGACTATGGTTTAAATTGTGATACTTGCCCTATCATGGTTTGACAACCAAAGCACCCGAAACCTTCACCTATATTCCACCTGGCTGTGTCACGGTCGCCAAGCATGGTATGGTCCTTAGGCTTCAATTCCGGGCTCAATCCGCAAGCGGACGGTGTCGAGTTATGGTATAAATGATATCGAATCCCATAGGGACGGTGATAGTGTAAATGGATTCTCAGTTTATTTCTAAGTTTCAAAGTGAGATAGCTATCAGGGTGAAAGATTTTTTGGTTTGTTGTTGTTGTTTTACTAATAAAAGGGACTAGGGCGTTAGGGATCGCCACTAGGATCGTCAGGAGTCGACGTTAGAATAGGATCCTTACGTTGCATTAGGGCTAGGGGATTAATCTCCCAATTCGTACCACTCTCGTGGGTTAGAATTGCGAGGTATTTCGATGGCTCTCGTTGACGCAATGGTGGTAGCCGTCAATGTAGTGGTATAGTTCGTCGATGGATCCCTTCAAGGCACGAGCCGGGCATGGTCACGAGCTTCGATTGGATCCACCGATTTCCCTAGTCGAATCCCTAGATACCCCTTAAGCACATCATTTCTACAGACCGTGGGCATGATCTCAGTACGGGTTATCTATGGATTCGATAGGATCGACCGAAATACTCCCCTAAATCCCTAATTCAATGTAGGGACCCAGATATACGTTTTCCCCCTAGGATCCTAGGGCTAACCCATCAACCCTAGAATAATCTAATCACATATGTCGAAAGTAACAGATAAAAACATCATTTCTAAAGATGAAGACATCAAAGAAATCAAAAGAATAAAAGTAGAAGACTTACATCGGGAGATAGAAAAGATTTGCAATTTATAGATCTAGAAATAATTTTAGATTCCCAAGCACAAAAGCAATCGAGAACAAAAGTAATAATCTCCAAGTTTCGATGCAAAGTTCCCTTACAAAAATTAATCTCCGAACTCCTACAGAAATCTCCCCAGCTCCCTGCTCAAAAAACTATTCAAAAATCTCTAATGAGTCGCCCCTTTCAGTCGCACAGCTCCCTCAGCCTTCATTGCAAAAATCGCGCAATCGACGGCTTCAGAAGACTTTCCAAAAATAGCCCTGGCATTGCCGATCGAGTAGGTGACTCGGTCGAGCAATGCGTTGCTCGTTCGGTCGCTCGGACCGAGCAGATGAGCTGCTCGACCGATCGCTACAGGGAATCAAAAATCTTCAAAATCATCGCTCTACCTGCCCGGACCGAGTCAACACTGCTCGGTCCGAGCAGAGGCTGACTCAGTCACTGAAGAACCGCTTGGGCCGTGTCACTTCTTTGCTTGAGCTTTGGGATTTTGACGATGCTCGACCGAGCAGATGAACTGCTCGGTCCGAGTGATCATCGTATCAGCCTCTTCTTTCTCGTTTGATCCTGCTCGGTCCGAGCATCTGCACTGCTCAACCGAGCAGTCTGGGAAACTTTCTCCAACAGCTGCTGAGGGCTCCTCCCTCTCCTCTGCTCTCTCTCTCTTCTCCTCGAATGACTCCAAAAGTGTGGTAAACTCCTACTGGGCTCCACCAACGAGCTCGCAGGCATGTCGGCTGTGTCCATACCCAAGTGGGGTCCCAAATCGCTCCAAAATCCCCGAAAACTCATAAAACACTACGAAACTTGAATATATCGTCAGAAATGCAATATCGTAGTAAAATGTGGGTTTGGATGCGAAAATGGTATGGGATGCAATAAAATGATGATGTGAAACTAGTGGAAAATATGGATACATCAAAATCCCCCAAGCTTACCTCTTACTCGTCCTCGAGGAAGACGAATAATCGGTACGCCGGGAGGAAAACAAAAAGAAATAAGAAAATGAAAATAGAAAGAAAGGAAAAGTAAAAAGAGAAGGGAATAGAAATGAGGGGAGAGTGCTAGGGGTGATCAGTCAGATCTCAGGCCTAATTAGTATATCATGATGCTCTGAATGATAAACATACATGCTACGTGCAAATTCTAGTTTTACAAATCATATGACTGGCATGCAATGCAGGCAAAGGATAGTGATCTACTGAAATAACGCCATCAAATCATATCAATCTTATGCAATCCCTAGAGTCTAGTATAAAGAAGTTGGCAACGCCCTTTTCAATCACATATACACAAGGAGCGTAAAGAAATCACACAACATGCAATAGAGAATAGAAAAAGTCATGCCATTCAGATATTCATTTCGATTCATGAAAAATCTCCAAAAACTAAATCATTTCGTAAAGTTTAGGTATAATTAAATCTCCCCGTTATGCACCGTCTCCACTCTACTGTCATGCTCACTCATGTGATCAGCTGGTTTACCCCCTAGCTTAGCTTGAGGCGTCGCATCTAGGAATATGATATGAAATTTTTCTTTTTCTTCCCAATATAAGTGATAGCTTCTAATGAAAAGATATAAAACTATATTTATTCATTTTCTTTCTTTTTCTTTTCTTTTTCACATATGAATATATACACATATTTTTTTTCTCTTTCTCTTTTTTTCATTTAGAAGCTATACCTTTTTCTTTTTGGGTTTGGGAAGTGAGATGCGGTAAAGATAGCTGTGGGGGTGTGACTAACTGATATGTAGAGATATAAATAAGATATGTGGAGAAGGAAAAAAATAGTAGGACTCTCGATTCACTCATAAGAGGGTGCACGACGGTTTGATAAAATAATACCTTAACTAAACTCATAGATAGCATGGATATTTTCATTTCTCTAAATGAATACTGAAAAGGCATGCAGTAATAGGCACAATATCAGCAGGCATGCAAACAGAAGTGACCGAGATAAAAACAGATGCTCCAAATGTTCTAGTGATGCGTGAACCTAGGTGCATTACCCAACATAGTGTATATTAGATGCTAATTCATGCATTCGATTTTCAATTCATTTTAAGCATTAAATCAGATAGATCAGCAATAGAAATACATGCATATAGATAGTAAAACTGAAATTTACCCTAATAGCATGTCAACGAAAGTGAGCATCGTAAAAGACTAATAAGGCCACGAGAGATATCATCATGCGGAACATCCTTAGCAAAATAAAGGGAAAAATGCGGAGAAAAAGGAAAAATAAAGAAAAAGAAATGCATGCATGGTGAAAATAGAAGATATGATGCAAAATGAGAAAAAATAAAGCGGCGTGAAAAGGCGGTGAAAAAAATGAAATAAAAACTGAAATATAGGAGGAAAATGTAAAAAGAAAAATGAATAATAAAGCGGTAGTACTCATCCCCCAGCTAAACCTAGCAGTGTCCTCACTGCTAAGAAGACGCTCGTGAGCGGGAGATGATGCGAAAGGGGTGGGGTGGGTGGGGGGAATAAAAATAAAAAACTGTGCAAAAGGAAAAATAAAAACATGGAATGATGCAATGCGGAATGAAATATGATGCATGAGTGGCTCCTCCCCCAAGCTATGTAAGTGTAAGGACCCGAACAGACAGATGTGCACAAAATAAATAGGGGAGGCAAAAGCAGGTAAGGACGACATCAAGCAGAGGCACCATCCTCTGGGGGGTGGTGATGGGTCCCTCTGCTGTGGACCAGGAGTGGTGGGTGGAAGATCTGGCTGGGACTCGTGAGGTGGGTTGGTGGTGGGGTCAATGGTGGCAGTGGAGGGCTCAGCTGAAGGTAACAACAGGGCAGACATGTGATCTACTGTGAAGTCCAACTCAGTAGTGGTAGAAACAGGCTCTGTAGAAGCCTAGGAAAGTGAAGCACTGAGTGGTGCAGGGGGGTAACAGTGTCTGGCCTGGACGGTGGGGCATGTGCAAGGATAACATGAGGTGGGCCACGGTACCGAAGCAGGTCTATAAAAGAAGTCAGGTCCGACTCGACTCTAGATCGGTGTGTCGCCATCAAGCATACAAAGTCCTCGAAATTCCGCCGTAAGCGGGAAGTCGACTCCTCTAACGCGGTCAGGTGAGGTCTGAAGTACGTGAGTCGGGTGGAGGGCGAGGAATGTGACGGTGAGTCACCACTCTCGCGAATCGGTCCCGTGCAGCTGATGCACGGTGCCTAGAGTGGAAGGTAGGAGAGGGTGAGCTCGAAGGCAACTCAGAAACGGCGGACGAAAGAGCTGTCGTCGACACAGAGGTGTGGACAGACGTCGAGACACTCTCCGTGAAAATGGCCATGGATGAGGAGGAAGTGATGCCAGAAAATGGAATCTGATGACCTAAGGATAGAGAAAGTGAAGCTATCAGGTCGCTGAGAGGAGGAAGAGTGGGGGCAGGGTCGTGCTCTGAAAAATCTAGATCCATGAGGTCAGGAGAAGAATGGAAATCAGTGCCTCCCGGCACTGATAAGGTAGAGACAGAAGTCTAAGTCTCGAGACAAGAGGTGGAGATAGTACCCGAGGACTCGACTGTGGTGGAGATGGTGGATACAATGGTGGTGAAAGAAATGGCTCCAGAAGATGATGGGTGAGCAGGTGGGGCTGGGAGGCCGACAACTAAAGCAGTAATGTCATGTAACTCGAACACCGGGGAGCGTGGGACCGGGTCATTGGCTGCTGCCTCGACCGGTGCTTGGGCGGCTCGAGTAGGTGTATGGCAGGGAGTGGCTCGACTCTAGGAAGCATCCAGTCAAGCTGGACAGCTGGGATGTGTGTGAGGTGAGGGGTGGGGAGAACCATGTGGGGGGTATGGTGGGTGCCTACGAGATATAGCCAGTGACAATCTCTGTATGGTCGGATAATATGCATATGCTCGAGCACGCCGATGGTCAAGCATGTCGAGCCAACAGGGCGGGGAAGGTCATCTGGAAGGTAAATATCAAGCATCCTAGAAAAAATGGTGAAGAAACAACCGCAACAGATGTCAGTGGCGAAGTAGGTGGTGGTTGTCTGGTAAAGGCGGTGACACAACCAGTGGGCTGTGTCAGAGAGCATGAAGGGTCGTAGGGAGCCATCACGGTGAAATCATAGAGGCCGGGTCATACCCATAAGATGGGTAAGCTCAGGGAGGGACATGGTCTCGACATCAGGCCTACCAAAGAGAGTGGAAGCTAAGTGCCTCTGAGCATAATGAAGGTATGGGTGCACGATGCACGATGCCTTTGCCCGACTAGGTCGATACTGCGGAAGGCCAGAAATACGCTCCCAAAAGTCTCAAGCATCAAATGTGTCAACGTCAAAGAGTGGAGAAAAGGCTGCTCTGGGCTCGGGTATAGAAGGGAAGTGAAAGTACTCGCGGATCATGGCAAATGTGATAGTGCAATCATGGTCCATGAGGCGGAAGGTGATGCCGTCACCAGCTGGGGTGGGAGCAAGGGAGCTGAGAACCTCGAGTGCTATGTGGGAGTAGGTGGGAGCGTGTACACCGAGGAAGCGGTCAAAACCGATCGCTCGGTAGAGGTGATGAACTCCCTGAAGGAGTCCAAGGGATCTAAGGGCAGGAACGTCTATGAACACAGTAGGTACGAGACGGCGCTGAGAGAGCCTAACAAAGCGCTCTCGGTGTGTGTCATCTCGTGATGCCATATGTCTGGAGACGTACTGGTAGGGCATACCTGGTGCCTACGAGGTGTGGGGGGATGATGTAGAGGCGGTGGAGGCAGCGGTGGTGGGGATAGGGGCTGTGGTGGTGGGGATAACGGTGGCTGTGACTGGTGTGGTGGTAGTAGGGATGGTAGTGGTAGTGGCGAGAGGCGTGGTAGAGGGGGTGGTGGTAGTGGAGGAATTGGTGGATGTGATGGTCTGTTGGGCACGACGCAGGGGTCGGGAAGAGGAGGCGCCAGAAGCCCGTGAGCGGGGGGTGTGGTGGATCCGCGTGTGCGAACCATCGTGTCTACGGTATATAAAATAAATAAAGAAACGAGTGTACCATATATATGGGGGATGAGAGTGCCTAGAGATCCCCAAGCTAGTCCATATAGTCAGTGATGACGTAGGCAGCGAACACCTGCAATAGAAACAAATGAAACATCAAAATTTAGAAATTAAAACTGGGGGATTGGGGAAATTGGGATGCTTGAACAAGCAATACAACTGCTCGATCCGAGCCGAGTTGCTCGGTGAGGGGGTTTGACCGAGCACTAGGGTGCTCGGTCCGTGCCATGGGGCACAGGTGATCGGGATTTTGGTGGGGGGCTTTGGGCGAGCGCTGATAGAGAGAGGGGGGTTGGGGTTTGGGGGGTTTAGGCGACGGTGGCGGGGTTTCGGGGTGGTCGGGTCGGCGACGCCGGCGGTGGCGGTGGCGCCGTCGGTTAGAAATGGGAACGGGGGAGGGACGGGCGGGGGGGGGGGGGGAGAGAGAGAGAGAGAGAGAGAGAGAGAGAGAGAGAGAGAGAGAGAGAGAGAGAGAGAGAGAGAGAGAGAGAGAGGAGGGAGGGGCGGCGACTGACCGGAGATGGGCGGCAGACTGGTGGCGGAAGCGGCAGAGCGACGGTGAAGGACGGCGGGGGTGAATGAGTAAGGAGTGAGGGGGAGAGCTCGGGGAGGGTAAGAGAGAATTTTTTAGGGTAAAAAATTTTAGATTAGGGTAAAATAAAAACGGGTTGGGTTAAAAAAACCCAACTCGCTTGGGGCGGGGCCTGCGAGAAATGAAATGTGACTCGGTCCGAGCATTGAAACTGCTCGACCGAGACAATCAGCTGAAGTATTCAATAAATTGAGCTGAAATATACTCCCTCGCATGCTCGACCAAGCAAATGAACTGCTCGGTCGAGTCACTTCCTGCTTGGGCCGAGCCAATAATAATCGGGTCGTGTTAGTGATGTTTTCTCCTCAAATTCAAAAGCCTATAGCACTCGACCGAGTAATATGTTGCTCGGACCGAGTCGATTTCTACTCGGACCGAGCAGATGGCTGCTCGGCCGCTTAGAAATAGCAATCTTTCCCCTCTTTTTCGTGTCTACACTGCTCGACCGAGCAGTGAAGCTGCTCGGTCGAGTCTCCTGTGTCTCATGTTTCCTCTTATATTCCCTTGGTTTTCTCTCCAAATCTTCGAATCTGATGCTCTCCTCCGGATTCCTTCCGTTTAAAATGATGATACGCATGCCCCCACTTGTCCATCCTATACAAAAGACGAACTCATCAAATTTTTGTGATTTTTATAGTTTTATCTCAAAAACACGAAATAAAAAAATAAAAAATAAGAAACTGAAAAAGAAAATCCGAAATCTAAGAAATTGGGTTGCCTCCCAATAAGCGCTCGTTTTTAGTCATGAGCTCGACTCCCTCAAAAATATCAGTTATCATTTGATGCGCGTGGTGGTCGCGTGTCATTCTTCGCGTTGGTGTGATCCGGCGGCGTTTGGGTTCCGCCTACTTCAAAACTCTCCTCTACGTAGCATATGGTCTCCGGTTCTTTATGATTCGGAGAATGACGTTGAAAATCCTCATCCAATACTCGGATGTATGCAGTGATTGCTTTGTTGTAGGTTGGGTCACCGTTATCATCGATGCTTGTCTTCATTGGGTCCTTCATGACCCCCCTCAGAAGTAAAATCCTCAATGGCCTCTTCTTCAAGAAGCTCCAAATAGCTGGCCCCTTCTACATGAGCTCGCTCTCTCATCGGCTTCTGTAGCCGGAAATCGGCTTCGATGTTTCCAACGTTGAGAGAGAGGTTCCCTTCTCGGACATCGATCAGAACACCGGCCGTCTCCATGAAGGGGTGACCGAGTATAAGTTGGGAGCTCCCTCCTTCAGGCATATCTATGATAATGAAGTCGACGAGAATAATAATCCTGGGGGTATTTGAAGGATGACGTCTCTTGCTATTCCCACTGGGTAGGTGATGGAATGATCTGCAAGTTGGATGGACATGCTCGTCGGTTCTAGATCACTTCCCGTCTGAAGTCTCTTGAAAATGGAGAGGGGCATTAAACTGATGCTAGCCCCCAAGTCAATCAATGCTCTACTGATAGGCATCCCTCCAATGGAGCACGGCACGGTAAAGCTCCCTGGATCCGGCAGCTTTCGGGGGAGATGATTCTTGATAACAGAGGTGGAATCCTCCAATAGCTTGATTTCTTCAGGTTTTCTCTTTCCTGTGATGAGATCCTTCAAAAATTTGGAATCTCTGTGATGGCATCTATAAACGAGATGTTCAGCTGAATTTCCTTCAATAACTCCATGAACTTGGAGTATTTCTTTTCCATTTTGGCTAGGGCTAGCCTCTGTGGGTATGGAGGGGGAGGTCGGGAAACTTTACTCCTTGCAGCATCAACATGAGGAGGTGATGTAGTAGGCGTGGCGGGTGGTGCATCCGCATTCTCCTCAATAATTATAGGCCCTTCAGCGGCCTTTTTTCTGTCACCGTCATCGACGGCTTCTTCAACAGTGACTTTCTCCTTATTTAGCACCGGGACCATGACGGGGTCAGTCACTCGTCATCCACGTGTTGTAACTGAAACCACAACATTAGCCTGGGCTCTCGGGTTTGTCTCTGGGTGTGAGGGCAATCTCCTCTGATTATTCAAAAGCTGCGACATTTGACCTCTCAGTTCATCAAGCGAAGAATTTATACTCTTGAACTGGTTCGAGGTGTCCTGATTAAAGCTGATCTGAACACTCATGAAGGTCTCCAACGTGGCTTCAATACTGTACTTGGGTGGATTTGGCGCATAATCCTGCTGAGACGGCCGGTTGAACTGATTACCCGACGGTCGGTAAGGCCCAGCTGGCCTAAATCCACCCTGCTGCTGGTTCTGTTGCTGCTGAGGAGGGGGTGGTGGCCTCTGAAATTGCGGAGGTTACAGCCATCCACTTGGGTTTCCATAGGTGGGTGATTACTAGCAGCTGGATGCTGCCACTGATTCCGTCCCTCTCCTTAGACATATTGTACGGTCTCAGATGTCTCAGCACCATCGTAGTGGGCCTCACTAGGGATATAGCCCTG
Source organism: Scilla litardierei (assembly GCA_030789695.1). NCBI lineage: Eukaryota > Viridiplantae > Streptophyta > Magnoliopsida > Asparagales > Asparagaceae > Scilla > Scilla litardierei. The sequence continues at coordinate 37,396 of JAULAV010003396.1, forward strand.
ATCAGCATATTCTTCTGCATGATGATACGATGTACTGTGTGAAGCAGGGATGGAGTCTAGATGCTGCTCAATGCGGGCCACTTGTTTGCACAAGGTCTCGATGTGAGAATCCAAGTGGCTAGTGACCTTGAACTCAGGAGTCCAGGTCACAACAGTCTGTTCATCATTCCATTGGTGAGTGTTGGCTGCCATGTGCTCCAACAAGTCTATAGCCTCCTCAGGAGACTTATCAAGTAGGGCGCCTTGTGCCGCAGCATCGATGATCATCTTGGTGCTAGGCTAGAGCCGGTTGTAAAAGCTCTGCACCAGATCCCACGGCTGAATTCCGTTGTGAGGACACTGATATTGGAGGTCCTTGAACCTCTCCCATGCCTCATAGAGTGATTCCTGTGGAAGCTGCTTGAAGTTTGAAATAGCTCCCCTGATTCACACCGTCTTCGAGGGTGGATAAAACTTATCCACGAAGGTAAGTGCAAGCTTCTCCCAGGTGGTGAAATGGTTGGGAGGGTGGGCCCGGAGCCAATATGAGGCTTTATCCCTCAAAGTGAATGGGAAAAGCGCAGCTTCACAGCATCATCACTAACGTCCTTTGCCTTGAATGTATCACACTTCGCCAAGAAGGTGTCAATGTGATGGTTGGGATTTTCATGCGGATGCCCGTGGAAGGGATCCTGCTGCATCAAATTAATCAAACCTGTCTTTAGCTCGACGCTCGCTGCCGCCAGTTGCGGTCTGAAGATGGAGGAGTTGTTCCCAAACGTTGGTTTCATATGGTCCCTGATGGACCTGATGCGAGGAGGAGGAGGAGGAATGTTTTCCGCCATCTGAGTGGAGAGAGATGAACTTCTACTTGAGGCTCTCAAAGCCCTTGCTGTCTTCTCGATCACGGGATCTAATAATAATTCTCTAGTAGATCCCTTGTAGCTAGTGTTCATGCACCAATAAAACTCAAACAAATACCGTCAATAGCACCGAAATAAATAAAAAGAATAAAAATGAATGAAAGGTGAGAAATGATTAGAATGCTAGCAAACTTCACAAAATAAAAATAAACTGAGATAAACACTATTGTCGTCCCCGGCAACGGCGCCAAAAACTTGACGCACCCGAAACCTTCACCTAGATTCCACCTGGCGGTGTCACGATCAACAGGCGTGGTATGGTCCCTAGGCTTCAATTCTGGGCTCAATCCGCAAGCAGACGGTGTCGAGTTATAGTATAAATGATATCGAATCCCACAGGGACGGTGATAGTGTAAATGGATTCTCAGTTTATTTCTAAGTTTCGAAGTGAGATAGCTATCGGGGTGAAAGATTTTTTTGGGTTGTTGTTGTTGTTTTACTAATAACAGGGACTAGGGCGTTAGGGATCGCCACTAAGGTCGTCAGGGGTCGACATTAGAATAGGATCCTTACGTTGCATTAGGGCTAGGGGATTAATCTTCCAATTCGTACCACTCTCGTGGGTTAGAATTGCGAGGTATTTCGATGGCTCTCGTTGACGCAATGGCGGTAGCCGTAACCATAGTGGTATAGTTCGTCGATGGATCCCTTCAAGGCACGAGCCAGGCATGCTCACGAGACTCGATTGGATCCATCGATTTCCCTATTCGAATCCTTAGATACCCCTTAAGCACATCAATTCCATAGACCGTAGGCATGATCTCAGTACGGGTTATCTATGGATTCGATAGGATCGACCGAAATACTCCCCTAAATCCCTAATTCAATGTAGGGACCCAGATATACGTTTTCTCCCTAGGATCCTAGGGCTAACCCATCAACCCTAGAATAATCTAATCACATATGTCGAAAGTAACAGATAAAAACATCATTTCTAAAGATGAAGACATCACAGAAATCAAAAGAATAAAAGTAGAAGACTTACATCGGGAGATAGAAAAGATTTGCAATTTATAGATCTAGAAATAATTCCAGATTCCCAAGCACAAAAGCAATCGAGAACAAAAGTAATAATCTCCAAGTTTCGATCCAAAGTTCCCTTACAAAAATTAATCTCCGAACTCCTACAGAAATCACCCCAGCTCCATGCTCAAAAAACTATTCAAAAATATCTAATGAGTCGCCCCTTTCCGTCGCACAGCTCCCTCAGCCTTCTGTGCAAAAATCGCGCAATCGACGGCTTCAGAAGACTTTCCAAAAATAGCCCTGGCATTGCCGACCGAGTAGGTGACTCGGTCGAGCAATACGTTGCTCGTTCGATCGCTCAGACCGAGCAGATGAGCTGCTCGACCGAGCGCTACAGGGAATCAAAAATCTTCAAAATCGTCGCTCTGCCTGCCCGGACTGAGTCAGCACTGCTCGGTCCGAGCAGAGGCTGACTCGGTCACTGAAGAACCGCTCGAGCCGTGTCGATTCTTTGCTTGAGCTTTGGGATTTTGATGATGCTCGATCGAGCAGATGAACTGCTTGGTCCGATTAATCATCGTATCAGCCTCTTCTTTCTCGTTTGATCCTGCTCGGTCCGAGCATCTGCACTGCTCGACTGAGCAGTCTGGAAAACTTTCTCCAATAGCTGCTGAGGGCTCCTCCCTCTCCTCTGCTCTCTCTCTTATCCTACAATGACTCCAAAAGTGTGGTGAACTCCTATTGGGCTCCACCAACGAGCACACAGGCATGTTGGATGTGTCCATACCCAAGTGGGGTCCCAAATCGCTCCAAAATCCCCGAAAACTCATAAAACACTACGAAACTCGAATATATCGTCAGAAATGCAATATCGTAGTTAAATGTGGGATTTGGATGTGAAAATGGTATGGGATGCAATGAAATGATGATATGAAAATAGCGGAAAATATGGACACATCAACAACCAAAGTGCAATTTGTATTTTCAAGAACACGGTACACCACTCCCATACCAAACACATAGATGTGAGACGCCATTTTATTAATGATCATGTTGCTAAAAAGGACATCATTCTAGAGTACATTGGAACCCAAAAGCAAATCGTTGATAACTTTACAAAACCTTTTAAAGAAGACACTTTTGTGAGGTTGCGTAGAGAATTTGGGATTATGGGTGAATCTGAAATTTAGGAATTCATATTCATATTGCTTTATCTATTTTAGAACTCCATATTACTCATGATGTATCTCTTGATACATTGCATGTTCATTATGTTTTCAAAAGAGATTTTAAATGAGATTTTATGATGTATTTTCTTTTGATCTTAATATACTCAATTTCGTTTTGATTGTATATGCTTATGATTGGTATATTATGATGTTAGTATAATTAGAGTTTAGGTCTAAGGGTGAGTATATTCTCAGTATCCTTGATTTCAGTTATCACTGGAAATTCTTATTCAGTTCAGACGACTGAACTCTATTCAGTAGTCGTCTATCGTATATCCAGATTTTCAGTTATATCTGAAATTCCTTGAATATCTCAGACGACTGATATTGTCATGCCCTACTTCCCTAATATGGACGGCGAGACGTGAGGAGGTCCACTCAGACGTGGAGCTGTGAAGCTGCATTCTGATAAGCGTCTGTAAAAATTTCAAAAAGTAGCAGGTCCTTGCATTGCGACGAAACAACAACAACAATAATAAAGCAGATAAAAGAACATCCACCAACAATATCCAACAAATATTACAACATCACAGAATAGTCATAAAAGTACAAGTCTGAACAACAGGCCTAAAGCATGGCCAAACAAAACAAAGAGAGATAGGTGCTACGCACCGAAACCTAACAACGACTAAGGAAAAGTAACAACTAAGGGGAGACTCCAAACGAATCTAGGACTGGTCACCAGTGTCCTCGAACTCGGTCTCTGCAGGGACCTCAAACTCAGCGTCAACGAACTGCTCGTCTCCTACTACCTGCTCTGTCTCAAAACCTGACATGTGACACCCAAAGAGAAAAGTGCACATGTCAGCAAAAGTCTCACAAGGAGGCGGAGGACTTTTGTGCAAGGTACAAATAAAAGTAAAGCGACTAGCAGTTCTAACATGATGATATGATATGGCATTTAAAGAGTGCTACAATTAAAAGAACAAAATGATAACAATCAAGCACGTCGTAGCAGAAACTACGAAAACACTATTTTACTATTCACGAATCATTAACTTTTCACATTGTGCACAGAGTTTACGCCTTACAGCTGAAGTGGTTGTACGGGCACACTTCTACGCTCAGTGGTCGCTTAACCCTACCCCTCCACGTGTATCGAGCTTTGGTTTCCCAACAACATTGCGCTCGCTTCTGGATCACGAGCCATGAAGTGTTTTTCAATATGGCATAGGGTTGTGCCCGCAAAAGCAGGTGCCTAGCCTCAATAGCAATA
>JAULAV010003397.1:0-24999 GCA_030789695.1 Scilla litardierei
GGAGAGTGGCCTCCTGCCTTCTGGCTGACCGAATGGTCGGCCTGCTGGGGGAGTGGCCCCCAACCTTACAACAGGCCATGTTAGCGATCGGCCTGCTTGGGGAGTAGCCCCAAACTTCTGGCTGACCGGATGGTCAGCCTACTGGGGGAGTGGCCCCCAGCCTTACGACAGACCAAGTTAGTGGTCAGCCTACTGGGGGAGTTGCAACCAGCCTTTTGGCTAATCGGATGGTCAGCCTACTTGGAGAGTGGCCACCAGCCTTACGGCGGACCAAGTTAGCGGTCAACCTACTGGGGGAGTAGCCCCCAGCCTTACGGCCGATCGGATGGTCGGCCTGCTGGGGAAGTGGCCCCTAGCCTTACATCGAACCAAGTTAGCGGTCAGCCTACTGGGGAAGTATCCCCTAGCCTTACGGCTGATTGGATGGTTGGTGTGCTGGGGGAATTGCCTCCAGCCTTACGACAAACCAAGATTGTGGTTAGCCTGATGGGGAAGTATCCCCAAGCCATACGGCGGACCAAGTCTCCTTTTGCGATACCCAGCTTGCTAAAACTGATCGTCCCTATCAAGCGGTACAAAAGTATTTTGAAGATAATAGATCAAGCATGAGAGCACTTGTCGGTGTTTTATTAGGAAGGAAAAGGATACAATCTTGTGCAAAGACAAGTAATAAAGCAGGACAATCAAGGGCAGGCAAGCGTTACTTGCACGACAAGGGAAAAAGTGGGATCACCATTGGTTCTTTCGTCGGTCCCCAGCATGCTTGCTCTATGACTCGGGTGTGGGGGGGGAATATGGACAAAATTTACCCATTCCTTTGTCCATCGGTCTGAAGGAGCCTTCTCCTTGACCTCCCTTCAGGGGTGTCGACGAAGTTCTTCAGGCGCCATCTACTAATTAGCAAGTTAATATCCCTATTAAAGTGCCAGCAGTCATCCGTGTTCTAACGGTTGGTTTCTGTATGATGATATTTATATATATATATATATATATATATATATATAAATATGTGATTGTTCGCCTTCTTTCTTTCTTTTCCGTATCTTTCCCCTATCTGGAGCTAAGCGTGCTTCATGACGATCTTGTCTTGGAGCCAGACCCATATTAGAGTCCCTAGAACCCATCCCGAAGCTTCACACTTCATTTGGAGACTTGGTGTGCACTTTAGTCGGTTCAAGAACACGGACCGACCGACTAGATGTCAATCTAGTCGGTCAGAACTCTTCATGGACCGACTAGTTTCCGTCAGATTTTTCCACTGAGTTACTGTTTACGCTTAGTCAGTCTAAGTTCATCTACCGACCGACTAGTTGCCAAACTAGTCGGTCAACACTTCTTCGCAGACCTACTAGGTTAGAGATCATTTCATGCAGTCGAGTTACTGTTTATCATTAGTCGGTTTAAGAACGAATACCGAACGACTAGTTGACGAACTAGTCGGTTAAGTTTTCTTCTCAGACCGACTAATTTTCAAAACTCATTGTCGACCACTTTTATCCTTTAGTCGGTCAATGAACACTGGCCGACCGACTAGGTTGCAAACTAGTCGGTCGACGAGCCTTCACAGACCGACTAAATATGTCAACTCTGTATCGACACTGTTCTCTGTTTGCCTTCTAGTCGGTCACAGTTATACGACCGACCGACTAGTTCTCAAACTAGTCGGTCAACCACCCTTCTCAGACCGACTAACTGACCCCCGAAACCCTAGTTTTGACCTAGCCGCCGTTTCATTTTCTTATTTAAACGAGTGGTTCTTTTTTCCTTTCCCCTCATTATTTCCAGCCATTGTCTTCCCCAACCTTCCTCCTTCCCTTCCCTTGAGGCCGAGCCCCTATCTTCTCCAAGATCTCCCTCTTCCTCTTCCTCTTCCTCTTCTTCCTCCTTTCTCCTTCTCTTTTTCTCCTGTTTCTTCTCCTCCTCCTATCTTCCCCGCAACCGACCACCACCGCAAAATTCTTCCCCAGATCTGAAACTTGCGGCCAAGCTCCAGCCGCCTTCTCGTTTCCCTTCCCGAGATCCATATTTGCGATCCAATCTCAGATCTAGCGACGACGACCCCGGGGGACGCTGAGATCTTCGTCATCACCTTTGGAGGCCAACGTCATCATCAACAATCAACATTCCTCGCTGCGCTACCCACAGCCTATGAGTCTCCGGAGGACGCAAAGCTTCCACCTTCCAGATCTGACGCCGGATCTTCATGCAATCGTCATTTTCAGGTTGGTCTCCTAAACTCGTAGAAACCCCCACCGTAAATGATCAAACCCTAATTAAAATCAGCAACATAATCAAATTAAATTTACTTTCCGCTTCTCTTTAAAACGTTGTGCAAACCGTAGAAATCGATGAATGGACTTTATGCATGTGCACATAGGATAGATCGTCGATTAGGTTAAAAACATTAAAAATGTGATTTTTGACGATTAGGTTAGTCCCGATAACTTAGACACTACCCTAATAGGAATTCTGAATCGTGAACTGACACCGTCGCCGTGTCACGATTTTCAGACGCTCTTCCGTCGACGAGACATTTGGACGAGACGTACCAGGGAGACGACGCACTCGCCACCACAGGCAAGTGTACCACTTGCGTTCTTGGCCATGTCTAGGCCTTAGTCTTCCTAGAATTGATATCTTGGAATGATGAGAACCTGACGTGAAATGATAGCGTCCGGGACGCCCTTGAGGGCTCAGATTTGACAACGAAGTCTGAGTCCAGAAACAACAATTTGACATCATAGGATTGACATGCGTGTGTGAGAGTTGTGGACACCCTAGAACAACCCCTCCTATTTTGTCGTGTCATGTCCCTTCCATGTCCCGTTCCGTCTTGCACAGCCCGATGGGCAATAGGGCACTCACCATGCCAGAGCGAGTGATCCCTTGTACTGATTCACAGCCCGATAGGCAATAGGGCACCTGTCAAGCTAGAGCAGGTGATCCCTTGTACTGATACACAGCTCAGAGAGCAATAGGGCACTTGTCAAGCTAGAGCAAGTGATCCCTTGTCCTGTCACGATTCTTGGGGTTTTGGGGTCGGGTTGAGCGTGCAAGCGGCAAGAGGGTCTGATCCCCCTCGAACCGAACAGGCGTGAACCTTTTTCTTGTCTTGTCTTGTCTTGTCTGGCTTTTCGTAATCTGTCTTGTCTTGACACCTGTAGGCTAGTCCCGTGGTCGGTAGCACTCGCTACGACCACTACTTTTCGTGTTTACTTTCCTGTTGCGTGTACTTCTGTTGTTAAAACCTCAGCATGTTAATCAACCAGTAAAACGTTGTTAAGTAATTGGTGCACTTGTAGTTTGGTCTAACCTTTTTCTTGTAGACCTTACCTGACGTACAGTTCCTTCTTTTGGTGCTGTACGTCAGGGATCGAGCCAGAGTACGTTGAGGAGACTGACCTGCCAGCTGACGTGGAGCCAGAGAGTGTCGATCCTGAGTACGACCCTGAGGAGGATCAGAGCTAGTGACTCCTCGTAGCAGTTTTCAGAGACGTTATTACTTTTAGTTGGGTGCGTAGCACCTTTTGTTTCCTTGTCTAGGTTGGGTGCTTGCACCATTAGATTTACTTTTCTGCTGTTGTAGCCCTTCGGGCGTTGAGACTTGGTACTCTTGATATGTTGGAATAAAATGTGGTGTTCTTTCTTTCTTGTACTCTTATTGTTTTGTACTAACATGCAGGGACCTGTACCTTCATCTTGGTACCACACAGACACTTATTGGGTCTGGGCTCCTTAGCTCTGGCCTAAGCGGGCCTAGTCACGCTTCGCCTCCGCTGTTTTTGGGAAGCGAGGCGTGACAGGTTTTAGTGGTGGCTCATGCAGGTCTCGTCCCAATCTTTCTGCAAGTACAGAACAGTTGGAGTAAGGACATTCATTTTGATATTCGAACATTGTACAAGTCTGACCTATGCCTTTCTGTCTATAGGATGGCAGGGCGACATACTACCCGATCGGGGAGCGCTGGAGAAGGAATTCAGGAAGACCAGGGTGGAGAGTTCCGTTAGTTCCTTGGTGTGATGCGAGAGATGCTTGAGGTGTACCATCAGCTGGTGCAGCAGTCCAACCGTACTGCCCGGGCCCCACCTGTTGCACCACCTCCACCTCCGCCTGTTCCGCGAGCTGCTCCAGGAGTGAATCAGTTCAACGAGCTTCAGCCGAAGACTTTCTCGGGGAAGGAAGGATTTCTGGATGCCGATGAGTGGATCCAGAGCACTGAGGAGAAGTTGGTAGCTGCCAAGATTCCAGATGAGACTCGGGTGGAGATCGCGAAGATGCAGCTGACTGAGATTGCCTGGAACTGGTGGCGTATTGAGGAGAGGCGTCTGCAGAAGCCTATGGAGTGGAAGACTTTTCGCCACATGTTCAAAGAGAAGTACTTCACCAAGGCAGCTAGGAGAGAGCTGATGGGCAGATTCGTGGATCTGAAGCAGAGGGACATGATGATCGATGAGTATGAGGCTGAATTCGAGATGCTGAGCCGTTTTGCCCCGCACATGGTGAAGAAGGAGGAGAACCGAGCCGAGCAGTTCCGTCAGGGACTCCATCCGAAGGTCCAGGCTTCCATGTCCTCTGCTAGTTTCTCGACTATGAGGGAAGTGTTAGATGCTGCGAAGAATAATGAGACGATTTCGCACCTGCCTGACACTCCAGCGGACAGAAGAAAGCGCCCTATGGAGCAGTACCGGCCACCTGCCAGGCCGATGATGAGGCCAGTCCAGACTGTGCCGTTCAAGAGACCTAGAGCACCAGTGCAGCAGCAGAGCAAGGGTCCATGCCATTTCTACGGTAAGCCCGGACATGTTCAGACCAACTGTAGGAGGAAGCTGGGCCTGTGCCTACTCTGTTGAGATGCTTCGCATGCTACGAAGGATTGTTCGAGAGCCTGCACTGCTGTTGTTGGAGCGCCAGCCCCGTTGCAGATGAGGGCGCTTGCCCCAGTCCAGAGAGCACCTGCTGTTCGTGGACCACCCTTGGTGCCATAGCGACAGATGTACCAGCGAGCAGTGCAGCCTCTTAGGCCGGCCTATACTATGACTGCTGTGGAGACCGAGGAGCTGGATGGGGTGATTGCAGGTAACTCCTTGACCTAGTCTTTTCATTTCATAGTTAGACCTTATTACTAGTCTTGTTAGTGTTGTTTGTTTGTTTGTCTGATTGCTAGAATAGTGTTGTGACCTTAGACCTTTGTTTCCTAGGCACCATTCTTGTGTCCTCTCACCCTGCTTTGGCTTTGTTTGACTCCGGTGCATCCATGTGCATCGTATCCCGGAATTTATAACAAAGCACGCCATTCCTACCCACACACTTCCTAAGTGTTGGGACATCACCACAGGGAACGGAGTGGTGACGGTGAACATGGGATGTCGATCGATTCCTCTAGTGGTCAGTGGACATGAGTTATATGCAGATTTCATCGTCCACGATCTACCGCATTCGATGTCGTCCTTGGCATCGATTGGCTGGGTGACTTCCACGCTTCGATCGATTTTCACATCAAGAGAGTGGTATTCCAGATTCCAGGCCATCCGGAGTTCGAGTTCCACAGCAGAGATGAGTCGCTTGGGCCCATCAGATTTTGGGCCAAGCCAGAAGTGCCGGTGTTAGCAGCGTTGCGGATGGAGATGGAGATCGACCGACCAGCGGTTGTCAGAGACTTTGACGACGTCTTTCCGGAGGATATCTCAGGTCTGCCACCCGACAGAGCCTTGGAGTTCGGCATCGATTTGATGCCGAGTGCACAACCGATATCGAAGGCACCGTATCGGATGGCTCCCGCAGAGCTAGAGGAGCTGCGGAAGCAACTAGATGAGCTGTTGTAGAAGGGTTTCATCCACCCTAGTGTGTCGCCGTGGGGCGCACCAGTTTTGCTTGTGAAGAAGAAGGATGGTTCACGCATGATGTGCGTGGACTATCGAGGATTGAATGCTATCACCGTGAAGAATAAGTACCCGCTGCCGCGTATCGATGACATCTTTGATCAGCTGGGAGGCTCGAGAGTCTTCTCGAAGTTGGATTTGAGGAGCGGATACCATCAGTTGAAGGTGAAGAAGGATGACATTTCGAAGACAGCTTTCCGGACGAAGTACGTGCACTATGAGTTTGTGGTGATGCCTTTCGGCGTGACCAATGCTCCAGCTGTGTTCATGAACCTCATGAACTTGATTTTCTATGACTTCCTGGATAAGTTTGTCATTATCTTTATTGACGACATTCTTATTTACATAAGTCTGAAGAAGAGCACGGCTGTCATCTGAGGACAGTGCTGGAGACGCTGAGGCGACACAAGTTGTATGCCAAGTATGGCAAGTGCGAGTTTTGGCTAGAGAGAGTCACATTTCTGGGACACGTGGTGTCCGGCGATGGCATATCAGTAGATCCGGAGAAGGTCAGAGCAGTTCGAGATTGGCCGACTCCGCAGTCAGCGTCTGACATCAGGAGCTTCCTTGGTTTAGCAGGCTATTATCGGCGGTTCATCAAGGATTTCTCGAAGATTGCTGAGCCGATGACGAAGCTGACGAGGAAGGATGTGGAGTTTCAGTGGTTTGATGCTTGTGAGGAGGCTTTCAGTATCTTGAAGGCAAGGTTGACCTCAGCACCGGTTTTGGCGTTTCCGGATCGAAGCGGAGGTTTCGAAGTATATTGTAATGCATCAGGGAAGGGACTAGGATGCGTTCTACATCAGCATGGCCACATGGTCGCGTATGCTTCTCATCAGTTGAGGACTCATGAGAAGAATTACCCGACGCACGATCTAGAGTTGGCAGCGGTGATCTTTGCATTGAAGATTTGGAGGCACTTCTTACTGAGTGAGAGCGTGAAGATTTTCACCGATCACAAAAGTTTGAAGTACATATTCACGCAGAAGGAGCTCAACATACGTCAGAGACAATGGTTGGAGCTCATGGCTGACTATGAGATAGATCTGTAGTATCATCCAAGGAAGGTGAACGTAGTGCCGGATGCTTTGAGTAGACTTCCTACTGCTATAGTGCATACTGCTGACTAGAGGATTCAGCAGGAGCTGAAGGAGATAGATTTGGAGGTCGTCCTACCTGGCGTGGTTATTTCATTCATGAATTTGCAGGTTCAGTCCACGATCGTGGATCGGATCAAGGCAGCACAGGCAGGAGATCTGAAGTTGTAGAGGATCAGGATGCAGGTTGAAGCTGGGCTACGAGCGGAGTTTGTGATTCATGAGGATGGTTCGCTACGGTACGTCAGCAGACTCTGCGTACCTACAGGTGATATTCGGGAGGAGCTTTTGAGCGACGCTCATAGCTCGCCTTATTATATACATCCTGGTGGCACCAAGATGTATAAGGACCTTCGACTGAATTACTGGTGGATTGGCATGAAGAGGAGTGTGGCACGGAGCGTTGCCAAGTGTTTGATATGCCAACAGGTGAAGGCCGAGCACCATCGTACGGCTGGATTACTACAACCGCTTCCTATTCCAGAGTGGAAGTGGCAACATATTACGATAGATTTCGTGACTGGTTTACCTCGGACCCCGAAACAGAACGACGCAGTCTGGGTGATCGTTGATCGGTTGACTAAGTCTGCGCATTTCATTCCTTTCTGAGTGGGCTAGTCTACGGAAGCTTTAGCGAGGAAGTATCTAGAGGTAAAATTTCTTCTTTTAGTTCTATTTGATTTTCCTCCTTGAGTTAGTTGTGACGTGGACCGTGTACATGTAGGAGATTGTACGCTTACATGGAGTCCCCGTGAGCATCGTGTCTGACATAGATACGAGGTTAACATCTCAATTCTGGAGAAGTCTGCAGGAGCATTTGGGTACGAGTCTGAGTTTCAGCACGGCGTACCACCCGCAGACCGATGGCCAGTCTGAGAGGACTATTCAGATACTAGAGGATATGCTGCGAGCTGGTACGCTCGATTTGAAGGGATCTTGGGAGGACCATCTCCATTTGGTGGAGTTTTCTTACAACAACAGCTACCAGGCAAGCATTGGCATGGCGCCATTTGCTGCCTTATACGGGAGGAAATGTCGATCGCCACTGAGCTGGGATGACGTTGGAGATCGGGAGCTGTTGGGTCCGGGGATGATAGTTGAAGCGGTGGATGTCGTGAGAGACATCAGGGAGAAGCTCAGAGTTGCGCAGGACCGATTCAAGTATTGGGCAGATGCCAAGAGGAGACCTTTGGAGTTTCAGCCTGGAGACCACGTTTTCTTGAAGATTTCTCCGAACCGCGGAGTTATTCGATTAGGGAAGAAGGGGAAGCTGAGTTCGAGGTACATTGGACCTTTCGATGTACTGGAGCGTGTGGGAGCAGTGGCCTACCGCCTTGCTCTGCCACCATCTTTGGTGGGGGTTCACGACGTGTTCCACGTATCTCAGTTACGTCGGTACGTCAGTGATCCGTCACACACGGTGGATTTCTCGGAAATCATGGTCCGTCCGGACCTGACTTATGACCAGCAGCCCGTGCAGATTTTGGACCGTCGACAAAAGCAGTTGAGGAATAAGGTAGTCGACCTGGTGAGAGTGATGTGGCGTCACGGATCACCTGGTGAGTCCACTTGGGAGAGAGAGGAAGAGATGAGAGAGCGTTACCCTCACCTATTCTGATAGAAATTTCGAGGGCGGAATTTTCTTAAAGTGGGTAGGATGTAACGGCTGGTTTCTGTATGATGATATTTATATATATATGTGTGTGTGTGATTGTTCGCCTTCTTTCTTTCTTTTCCGTATCTTTCCCCTATCTGGAGCTAAGCGTGCTTCATGACGATCTTGTCTTGGAGCCAGACCCATCTTAGAAGTCCCTAGAACCCATCCTGAAGCTTCACACTTTATTTGGAGACTTGGTGTGCACTTTAGTCGGTTCAAGAACAAGGACCGACTGACTAGATGTCAATCTAGTCGGTCAGAACTCTTCATGGACCGACTAGTTTCCGTCAGATTTTTCCACTGAGTTACTGTTTACGCTTAGTCGGTCTAAGTTTATCTACCGACCGACTAGTTGCTAAACTAGTCGGTCAACACTTCTTCGCAGACCGACTAGGTTAGAGATCATTTCATGCAGTCGAGTTACTGTTTATCATTAGTCGGTTTAAGAACGAATACCGACCGACTAGTTGACGAACTAGTTGGTTAAGTTTTCTTCTCAGACCGACTAATTTTCAAAACTCCTTGTCGACCACTTTTATCCTTTAGTCGGTCAATGAACACTGGCCGACCGACTAGGTTGCAAACTAGTCGGTCGACGAGCCTTCACAGACCGACTAAATATGTCAACCCTGTATCGACACTGTTCTCTGTTTGCCTTCTAGTCGATCACAGTTATACGATCAACCGACTAGTTCTCAAACTAGTTGGTCAACCACCCTTCTCAGACCGACTAACTGACCCCCGAAACCCTAATTTTGACCTAGCTGCCGTTTCGTTTTCTTATTTAAATGCGTAGTTCTTTTTTCCTTTCCCCTCATTATTTCCAGCCATTGTCTTCCCCAACCTTCCTCCTTCCCATCCCTTCCCTTGAGGCCGAGCCCCTATCTTCTCCAAGATCTCCCTCTTCCTCTTCATCTTCTTCCTCCTTTCTCCTTCTCTTTTTCTCCCGTTTCTTCTCCTCCTCCTATCTTCCCCGCAACCGACCACCACCACAAAATTCTTCCCCAGATCTGAAACTTGCGGCCAAGCTCCAGCCGCCTTCTCGTTTCCCTTCCTGAGATCCATATTTGTGATCCAATCTCAGATCTAGCGACGACGACCCCGGGGGACGCTGAGATCTTCGTCATCACCTTCGGAGGCCAACGTCATCATCAACAATCAACATTCCTCGCTGCGCTACCCGCGGCCTAGGAGTTTCCGGACGACGCAAAGCTTCCACCTTCCAGATCTGACGTCGGATCTTCGTGCAATCGTCATTTTCAGGTTGGTCCCCTAAACTCGTAGAAACCCCCACCGTAAATGATCAAACCCTAATTAAAATCAGCAACATAATCAAATTAAATATACTTTCCGCTCCTCTTTAAAACGTTGTGCAAGCCGTAGAAATCGACGAATGGACTTTATGCATGTGCACATAGGATAGATCGTCGATTAGGTTAAAAACATTAAAAATGTGATTTTTAACGATTAGGTTAGTCCCGATAACCTAGACAATACCCTAATAGGAATTCTGAATCGTGAACTGACACCGTCGCCGTGTCACGATTTTCAGACGCTCTTCCACCGACGAGACGTTTGGATGAGACGTACCAGGGAGACGACGCACTCGCCACCACAGGCAAGTGTACCACTTGCGTTCTTGGCCATGTCTAGGCCTTAGTCTTGCTAGAATTGATATCTTGGAATGATGAGAATCGGACGTGAAATGATAGCGTCCGGGACGCCCTTGAGGGCTCAGATTTGACAACGAAGTCTGAGTCCAGAAACAACAATTTGACATCATAGGATTGACATGCGTGTGTGTGAGTTGTGGACACCCTAGAACAACCCCTCCTGTTTTGTCGTGTCATATCCCTTCCATGTCCTGTTCCGTCTTGCACAGCCCGATGGGCAATAGGGCACTCGCCAAGCCAGAGCGAGTGATCCCTTATACTGATTCACAGCCCGATGGGCAATAGGGCACCTGTCAAGCTAGAGCAGGTGATCCCTTGTACTGATACACAACTCAGAGAGCAATATGGCACTTGTCAAGCTAGAGCAAGTGATCCCTTGTCCTGTCACGATTCTTGGGGTTTTGGGGTCGGGTTGAGCGTGCAAGCGGCAAGAGGGTTTGATCCCCCTCGAACCGAACAGGCGTGAACCCTTTTCATGTCTTGTCTTGTCGTGTCTGGCTTTCCGTGTTCTGTCTCATCTTGACACCTGTAGGCTAGTCCCGTGGTCGGTAGCACTCACTACGACCACTACTTGTCGTGTTTACTTTCATGTTGCGTGTACTTCTGTTGTTAAAACCTCAACATGTTAATCAACCAGTAAAACGTTGTTAAGTAATTGGTGCACTTGTAGTTTGGTCTAACCTTTTTCTTGTAGACCTTACCTGACGTACAGTTCCTTCTTTTGGTGTTGTACGTCAGGGATCGAGCTAGAGTGTTGAGGAGACTGACCTGCCAGCTGACGTGGAGCCAGAGAGTGTCGATCCTGAGTACGACCCTGAGGAGGATCAGAGCTAGTGACTCCTCGTTGCAGTTTTCAGAGACGTTATTACTTTTAGTTGGGTGTGTAGCACATTTTGTTTCCTTGTCTAGGTTGGGTGCTTGCACCATTAGATTTATTTTTCTGCTGTTGTAGCCCTTCGGGCGTTGAGACTTGGTACTCTTGATATGTTGGAATAAAATGTGGTGTTCTTTCTTTCTTGTACTCTTATTGTTTTGTACTAACATGCAGGGACCTGTACCTTCGTCTTGGTACCACACAGACGCTTATTGGGTCAGGACTCCTTAGCTCTGGCCTAAGTGGGCCTAGTCACGCTTTGCCTCCGCTGTTTTTGGGAAGCGGGGCGTGACACGTGTCGTTCCCATAATACTTATGGTACCTATAGTACTTGGCCTCGTCCTTTCGACCGCCTTTCATTTTTAGGGGCGGCTTATTGATGTGGCCTTCATTCTAGGCCTGGGTTAGGCCAATGTCCTGGGGTGCATTCAGCTTGACTGGGGTCACCTTGTTCTTACGTGGTCAGCCTTGGTGGTTCTTCTCTCCCTTCTTGCAATCCCCTGGGTCTCAGCGAGTGCCGTCGTCATGCCCGGCCTCCTTCTTGGTCTTAGCAGGATATTTGTGACAACCATCCTCCTCGGTGGCTAGGTCTTCTTTTGCCAGCATGAACCGTTCCACCCTGGCCAGAAGCTAGTCCAGGTCTTTGGGGAGGTCGTGGTGTAGGGATTTCTTAAGATCCCTGTATCGAACCCCTTTTTCAAGGCCACTACGACGATCTCCTCGGTGCGTCTTTCCATGATTAGCCTTTGGGTGGTGAAGCGCAGCATATAGTCTCTATGTGTCTCATCCTGCCTTTGTACCACATTGAACAGGTGGTCCGAGCTCTTTTTCCTTCTTCTTCCAGCCCTAAATTGGTGGCAGAAGTCCTGGGTAGGCTCTTAGAAGCTTTCGATGGACCGGTTTGGGAGGCATTGTACCATCCTCTCACCGGCTTCTGGAGAGTGGTGTAGAAGCCACGCCAAAGCAGGGCATTGTTGGCCACTGGAACTCCATGATCCCCTTATAGTCCTAGATGTGTTCCAGGGGATCTCCCATTCCATCCTAGTTTTCCAGGTTGGGCACCTTAAATTTATACGGTACCCATGCCGAGGTGATCTTCTTGTTTGATGCCATATCTACAACCGAGGAGGAATAACCACCATGAGTAGCAGTGGAAAAGGCACATGGACGATCTATCATACCTGGTTTCCACAATACAGCATTCAACCGCTTGTGATTCAACAAATGGCGGATGGATCTCTCTTCCCTCGTCCAACTCAACAGAAGCCGAACCACCTCAGTTTCTGCCGGCAACAGTTCAATCGGAGTGTCGATATTGGGAGAGGGCAAACCCCAGCTATTAAGTAGAGGCCCTAGATCGGGGAACGAGACAAATGCAAAAGTGTCCTCCCAGTTGGGATCTGAGACGGGGAGATCTAAATCCAGCTTCCTTCCGAGTCGCCCGATAATGTGATACCACACCTTCCGAGGGTCGGGCAGCACGCGAAAGAAGTAAAGGAACGCAGCTGAACTCCACAAAGCTCGCATTGCACGGTAAAGCACACCACGGGGAGCAAATGCCTGTGGCGCAAGCTGACAGAGGGAAAGGCCAATCGCGCTCAATAAATGTGCTATGAACGGATGGAGCGGAAATCGAATACCCTACCGGAAGGCCGTAAGATACACTCCAACTTCCTTGGGCTTTGGAAAACAGATCATCTCATCGAGATCCGGAACCCTTGCCCTAAAAGGCAGACA
Organism: Scilla litardierei; assembly: GCA_030789695.1. NCBI lineage: Eukaryota > Viridiplantae > Streptophyta > Magnoliopsida > Asparagales > Asparagaceae > Scilla > Scilla litardierei. The sequence continues at coordinate 12,918 of JAULAV010003397.1, forward strand.
CATGCAGCTGGAGCAAGCCCTAGCGGTCATCCCAGAAGTGGACGAAAGCGCTTGATCCAGAATAGCCTGAGGATCCTTGAGATCCGGGTTACACCTACAAACCGAGGAAGGATTTTCCTTATGTGGACGCTTCCCCTTTCCAGGAACTTCCTCCAGCTTGGGAGGCCCAAACTCCCTCATGAGGTCATCATGTGTTGGCTCCTGAAGCACTACGGGTGCAAACTCCCTCATCGGCTTCCTAGAAACTAAGAATTCTTGGTAAAAGGAGGCAAAGGATGTACCTTCTGGAGATCGAGAGGAGCACAAGGAGGTGCAGCAGAAGAAGCTTCAGGGACTGAAAAAGCTCAGGAGATAAAAGCGGAAGAATTCTCCATCCCCTCCCCCCTTTTTTGCTCTTTTAAAGAGATTTTTTCAAAAAAAACCTCGCTGGATGAATGACACGTGTCAAGATCTTGCATCAGCAAGCGAACGTGATTGCCTGAAGGCCAAACGTTTTGGCGGTACAAATCAAATCAGCTGCTCCGAATACCATGCCCCATTTAATGAAGGTACTCTTCATTCGGCCTCGATCAGCGACACATCTCAAGGTCGAATGACGGGGGCCAATGTTGATACATGGGTACGGCCACGAAGCAGCATTGGGTAATCAGGGCCCAATCACGGCCCATCATCGCAAAGCAACAGATTAATGCCCGCTAACCCAGTTAAGGCGACGGAAAACTTAGTCAGACAGACTTATTCTTCCCCGTCATTGGAGCCCCCACCAAACATTTACGAGGCGGAATTAAGGAGACCGAGTAATAGGGGAGAGCACGGTCTCACTTCGACTGTTTGGGACCTAAACCGAACCAGACCGTATAAGTATCGGTTTCTCACAGGCCAGACCAAACCAGACCACCAGACCGACGGTTTTCGAGCCGGCGAAAACCGCTTGGAGCGGTTTGGTTCGGTTTGGAACTGCGGTTCAGACATATGATGACGGAAGATCCCCTCGTATACCCAATTTTGCTAAATATAGACTTTGTCATTAAAATAATTTCATGACATGGCTTCATTTCTGTGCTCCTTATCAAACCAGGGAAAATTAGGCACTGCATCGCTTGCATGAGTTCTAACTGTGACTGCGACAGCGATAGGTACGGTTATTGTTGTTCTATGTATTTTCATTTTTCTATAGCAATGAGGGTGCATTCATCACTAGAAGTTGTATCAAAATAGTATTTGATGCTGAATTGCGTTGATCTTGTTAATTCACTGATGTTTCTACAGATAGGAACGTCACAAACTATCTCATTGTTAACTAAGCACATCCCATTTTCTTCTACAGGTTAAAGAAGGCTATATGATGCGTTAAGTGCATGGAGAATTAGCGATACTCAAACGGGAAAAAAACGAATGCAGTCTGAACTCCGAAGAGTGAAGACTGGAGATTGAAGAGGGCAGATAGCCAAATAGGGCCGGTGTGGCGCCGCTCAGTCTAAAGGCCTTAGGCTATGGTTCCTAGGGACTAGGGTTAAAATCCCAATAGATTTCCAACACAATATATAATATATGTTAGGAGTCGGTTCGGTTCGGTTTAAGCGGTTTCGACAAGGTGAAACCAAACCAGACCATATAAGTGGCGGTTTCCAACGATTGAGACCAAACCATACCGATGGAGAGCGGTTCGGTTCGGTTTTTGGCTCGGTCTGGTTCGGTTCGGGCGGTTTGAGCAAACCGTGCTCACCCCTACCGAGTAATGGGGCAGCCGTTATCCCCATTTCTTGGAGAAGATTCAGCAACGGAGCAGAAGACAGCCGTTATTCGTCATCAAGAAGGCAGCAACTATAAATAGCAAAAGGTAAAAGATAACATGGTTGGATTCTGGGAGGATAGAATACATATTACTCTCATAGTCTAGCTCCTACTTCTTTCTCTATTCATATTTTTCCTTCATACTTATCTGGCGGGGCTTGATCAAGACTTATCTCCGTGATAAACCCTTGACAACCCCAGATCTGATTCGCTAAAGTTCACATCTAACTTAAGCATCAGAGGGGATTTGGGTCGGAACCTAGATCTGACCCCCCTAACTGTGTTCTGTGGTGCAGGATCACGTGAAGCTCGATCCACCCGAAACCGTTATCGACCAACCCATCGGTCGATCTCTTTGCCAAGATGTATTCAGGGTCGTTCTGCCCACAGTCTTGCCTATCAGGAGCCTTACGACCCTCCAGCGGTGTAGGACGGGCGTCGACGACCTTCCATCCACCATCAACGACCATCATTCCAGCCAACAAGGGTCCCACCTCAACAACCCGATCAGACACTGATCCACCTCCGGAGTCCGCATTGGACCCTTAGTTCTACGGTCATCTTTTGATCCGTAACATTTGGCGCCGTCTGTGGGAAACATCAGCCAACATCCCTACAACGCCCCAGCGGAATTATGTCGGCTGGACCCAGCAAATCAAGAACCATTAGAAATCCTTGCGAGGACCGGAACGTCGAAAACATTTTCGATGAAGATGCCAGCAATTTCTGGGCACCACCAGGAACACACAAGGACCCATCGGAGGGGCCGACACTATTCAAGGAATACTTCGATCAATTCGCCACCCGGATTGAAAGAAGTATGGAGGTTATAATGGCTATGCTACGACAAGGTCTGGGTGACCGATCCTGTGGCTCCAGACCATCACCTTGCCTGAATCTCATTACGGCCACTGCCATGGGTTCGAGGAATCCAATATCAGGCCAACCCGAGCATGCTTCGCCCTCCACCTTCCACGTAGCAGGAGCGGAGTATTTCAAAGGAACTATGGGTCCACAAAAGACCCAACTCATCCAACCGCCAACAAACCCCTGATCAGGGGCCAGGTCAGCTATTCGGCGAGCTTCCCCGTAGCCCATATCTTCTGAATTTTGCAGGTAACAACAAGGGGAAGCAGATTGGCAACCTCCCAAGGGATACCCATCTTCCAGGTAGAGAGGAACATTACCACTTCACCCCCAACAGAAACCTGGTAGACTCTACCAAAATAGGCCTCCTTACCACCCACCAGGTCCAAGAGTTTAAGCTTCCCGCCTCTCTGTCGTACAATGGCGAAGGCAACCTTGAAGCCCACATCCGGAAATATCGGCTCGCGATGTAGCTCCCTGGAGCTGACAACACTCATCTCAATGAAGACTTCCACATAACCCTGACTTCCAAGGCTAAGGCATGGTACCATAGCCTTCTCGAAGGAAGTGTCAGGTCATTCGACGAATTGGCCAATCTTTTCTGCGAGCGGTTCGTCCATTGTCAATGACCCAAAAAGGAATCTCTCCATCTATTTACCCTCAAGCAGTCGGGCAAAGAATCCATCCGGGATTTTATCAACATATTTAATGGGGAAAAGGTTAAAGTAAAGGATGCCATGGATAAGTTGATCATTGCTGCCTTCACCCAAGCGGTCTGTGACAAACACCTGTGTCGGGCTCTGCACCAAAGCCCACCAAAGAAAATTGAGGAGCTATACAAACTCTCCGATTTGGTCTCCTGCATCAAAGGAGACAAAGACGCGTCCCGAAGCAGAGCTTAGGACACTCCTCAGCCATTTGTCGGCGGATGAGACGACGCAGGAACAATCCCCCTTACAGGTCATCAAGCTTGTATGTGTTGCTTTCCATTTTTTAAATACGCCATCTCTATTTATCTGTCCTAAATCAAAAAGCGTTGGAGCACAACTTAAGTGGTCTCGCCATGGTAAAGCAATTCTTGGCACGGCGTCTATTTAGTTATTAATTGGTTTAGATTAATAACTAAATAATTTAATTATTGTTGTGAATGGAAATACCAGAGTCGGTTAGGATTGCGGGTATCTTAGCGATACGTCCATATCTATGTACCTTATCTTTCTACTCTCTTATCCTGCATATAAATAAAGGGCTGGGAGTTTCTCCCCCAGTAGTTGATTCATAACATGTTATCAGCACGAGCCTCTAAAAATTTTTCCACGAAATCGATCGTTGCAAAAAGTGAAGAAATGCGGGAGATCCATGCGCGTAGCGTCAAGCTTCATCAAACGAGCATCGTCATCCGCGTAGGCTTCGTTCAACCGTCACTATATCCGGAGGACGGATATAGAGGTAAAATTCGCTAAAATGTCATTTTTATCATACGTATGATTGTTTTCTCCATAGATCTCGCAGGATCACAGTGGAATCTGGGCTAATCGTCTAAAAATCATGTTTTTAACATGTTTAAAAATCTGAAAATAATTGAATAATAGGGTTTTACCCCAATCCTACCCCCGCCGCGGCCTTGCTGCCGACCGCTCACCTGCCCGTCCCCCTTGCTCATATCCCCCCTTGTAGCGAGGGGGGTCACCACAGGCGCAAGCCCCCCCGAAGGGGAGAACCGCCGATTGCCACAGACCGCCCCCTCCCCCGAAGGGGGTGCCGTCGATTGCCACCCCCCAAAGGGGTGGCCGGCGTTCCTTGCTGCAGACCGCCCCCCGAAGGGGGGCGCCGTCGATTGCCACCCCCCAAAGGGGGCCAGCGTTCCTTGCCGCGATCGCCCCTCGAAGGGGGGCGCCGTCGATTGCAACCCCCGAAGGGGTGGTCGGCGTTCCTTGCCGCAGACCGCCCCCCAAAGGGGGGTGCCATCGATTACCACCCCCAAAGGGGGGCCGGCGTTCCTTTGCGCAGACAGCCCCCCCCCCCGAAGGGGGGCACCCTCGATTGCCGCAGACCCCCCTGAAGGGGGGTGCCGTCGATTGCCAGCCCCGAAGGGGGTCGGCGGTTCTTGCCGCAAATCACCCCACCGAAGGGGGGCACCGCCGAGAGCACACCCCCTGAAGGGGGGTACGGCGTTTCGCCGCCGCCGGCAACCCCCCCAGGGGACGCAGCCTCGTCGAGAGCAGACCCCCCTAGGGGGGGCACGGCACTTCTCCGTCGCCGGCAAACCCCCCGTAAGGGGGCGCGACCCCGCCGAGAGCAGACCCCCCCGAAGGTGGGTGCGGCGCTACGCCGCCGCTGGCATCCCCCCCCTAAGGGGGGCCCGGCCCCGTCGAAAACAAAACCCCCTGAAGGGGGGTGCGGCACTTCGCCACTAATGGCGCCCCCTCCGCTTCGCCGCTGGAAGGGGGGCGATGCACTGGCCGCCGCCGGTCCCAAACCCCCTCCCCGCCCAACTTTGATTTGGGCCTGAAGCACAATCACACAAAAAAATTGAGGCTGCGGGCCTGAAGCCCGCAGCCACACTGTGGGCTTCAGGCCCGCATGCCAGTTTTTCGCACAAAAAACAGAGAGAGGGGGCAAATTACAATTAAAAGGGGCTAAAATAAGCCTTACAAGGCTTTTTGGGGGCTAAAAATTTGTTTTAAAAGGGTTCAGAGGACCTAAAAATTCATGAAAAATCATGATAAAATAGGGGACAGTTGGGGATAAATTGGGGATAATTTAAAAGGAAAACTTCTTCCTTTTTCTAGAAGAACATGTTATATTTTAGGCTCTTTTTCAATCTTTTTGGATAAACCCAACTAGCATCATTTTGGCTTATTCTGTGGATAAACTATGTTTGGTTGTGTAAAAATTAAAACTTAATAATTAGGAAGATCCTGCGACTGCTCTGCCGTTAGTCAGCTAACCTAACAGTGAATGACGTTGCCCAGTGGTCTAATAATTATTAAGTAATTAAAATATTTATCCTTTCTGTGAATATAAATGCATGTGATGCCTGTGATGAAAATGTCTGATGAAAGCACAAATTTTTGCATGGATGGCTAATTGCAGTTTTGGATCGGCTATTTAAGTCCCACATTTTATTTCCTGCACTTTTCTTTTACTTTTGAGAGAAATTGTAGTGAGGAATTTATGTAAATGTCCAAGACCGAAGACAATTTTCCATGGAGACGGAGGCTACAATTGAAGCTGAAGATCTTATATGGGACCTACGGGGTTTCCAAAGTTGTAATTTCTTTTTAATAGCTTTCATTTGTGTAATATGGACTGTAATGGACTTTGGACTTTTTATTTATGTGGGACTGGCCGATCCACGCAATTTGCTCTTCATATAAAAATTGCCTCCTCATGAAAATATTTGTAGTTTAAATTATTAATTCATGCAAATTTGTGCTCTGCTAGATAAAATGGCTAAAATCGCAAGTGTCGATTTCAAAGGATGGATGCATCAGGAAGAAACTATCCAGCTCGATGTGAAGTTTCATCTACGGGCTAAGTCCCTCATTTCTGCTGTGACTAATAATGAAAATGTAAGCGATATAGAAAAGGCACAAGCCATTATCTATATTCGCCGCCATATGCACAAGCCCCTAAAGGCTGAATACCTTACGGTCGAAGACCCACTTGAGCTGTGGACTGTAGAGGGATATGCCCTCAGATCATTTGTATTTGATGCAAATGATAATTTTAGCTTAGATAGGGACTAATTTGCATATGATGCAATAGAGATTAAATGTGTTTTACATAGTTTAAGACCATATTTAATTATATAAATGTAAGGAAAAGTTCACGGGTAAGACGGAATGTCCCGGTCTACGCCCAGGTTCAAACGGCGTCCAAATTGGACGCTAGAAGCTCAAGATACGCCCATAACAGCCCAATAGATCAGACTGGGTCAGACCAGGCTGACCAAACCAGACTGGGTCTGGCCTGGATGCCAGGCCAGGCCCAGTAATGATAGGGCGCCTGGCCCGCATGGGCCTGGGCGCAGGCCCAGGCCCAGGCCCGGGCGCCCAGGGCGCAGGCCCAGGCGCTGGGTACCCAAGGCCCTGGGCCATGGGCGCCAGGCCTGGCCTGGCCTGGGCCAGGCGCCCAGGTTGGGCGCGCCAGACTGGGCGTGCCCAGAACAGGTTCTGGCCTGGTCTGGACTTGCCCAGCTGGCCTGGTGGGTCCCACAGTGAAGTTTTTCTGCAGCTAGGGCAGAGCAGTTTTGACGACTGATTTTAGTCGAAAATCTAGCCTTGCGCTGAACTTTGGGCGATTAATTGGCGGGTCAAACGAACTCCGATTGACGAACCATTTTTTTCCTACGCATTCACCGTTGAACACCCTTTGTATTGATAGGTCGTATCAATTATGAAGCTCAACGGTGAGGGAGTTAAAATTCACAGAAGTTTAGCCTTTGTGAAAGGCAAACTAAATTGAATTTATTAACCTCGTTTAATAGTCCCACATCGGTTGTGCTGAAAAGGGGAGAGTTAGCCACCAATATAAATAGGGGCCTCCCCTTCCTCCAAACTCGTCCCAAGCTCCAGATCTGAGCAGCTCTCGTAAATGTTGGAGCGCGCTCGGATCTAGGCTGAAATTAATATTCTCTATCTCCCTATATTTCTGCCTTACTCATGAGGGCTCTGGCAAAGCCACGAAGGAATTCGGATTCGGATCCGAAATCTTGGTGAAGGCTTTCACTCGCATGAAACTTTCTTCGACTCGTGGTTGGCTTGGCGACACCAGGATTGCTTGCCTCGGGATGCGGAGCAGTTCGAGGAGCGGCTCGGCGTGGGATGGGGAGCGGCTCGGAAGACAATGCGAAACATCTCGCCTGCCCTAGGGTTGAGATTCCTGGTATGTGTTTTAATCTTTCGTTTTAATTATTCGCAGTAGTTATATCCATCTTGGGGTGGTCAGATCCACCCCGAGTTGGCAGAGATCCTGGCTAAGAGGGTCTGGTTCCTTAGGGTAGCATGTTAATTAGATTAACATAATTTTATTTTCCGCTGCGTATGTCTATGTTCCGTCCGACTTAGGACGGGAATAGAGTTTTTGTTCCCTAAGGGTCTTAGAAAACTCTTCAGTGGTATCCGAGCCATGTCTGTATGCTGATCTAGGACTGCGATAATTAATTGAACGCTTTTAAATGCACAAAAATGTTTTCTTTAAATTTATGCGATAAGTTTAAAAAGATTTTAGATGTTTAAATATTTTATATAATAAAATTTTAAACATGAAATTTTTTTAAAATGATGTTTTAAATTTATGTGATAATTTTAAAACTGATTTTAAAACTTTAAAAAAATTTATACGATAAGTTTAAAATGATTTTAGATGTTTAAAAATTTTATGTGATAAATTTTTAAGCATGAATTTTTTAAAATGATGTTTTAAATTTATGTGATAATTTTAAAACTGATTTTAAAAGTTTAAAATTTTTATGCGATAAATATTTTAAGTAGCATGTAATTTTTGTGATCTTTTAAAACAAGTTTTTATGATATAAAATAAAATGTTTTAAAAATCATATTTTTAAATTTAAATGTTAAATTTAAGTATGCATGCTAAAATTGTTTATTTGATAAAAGTTATTCTATTTAATTGTTAAATAGTTGTACACTCTTTTATGCGATAAAATTAGTGTAACTTTATGTTAATGGCTATGTTATCTTGTCCCGTATTTGATAACACAACCTCTTAGGTTAGCCATTAAAGAACTCGCTAAAATTTATGAGATAAATTCTAATTACATTCTATGTTTTAATAAAACATTAACAACACTTTAAGACCTAATTCCTGATTAGGGTAGTCCCTTTAATGAAATTTTAATTCTAATTGTTATGATATTAATTCTCATTAAAGGACTTCGCTTTTAGCATTGTTAATAAATTTATTAAAATCCTAATAACGATTAGGATAGCACGTGAACCTTATAGTTGATAAGGATTTAATAAAAGTTATTAAACAAATCCTAAAATTTTGAATTTAAGGATTCAACTAGTTGATAGCATTAATTAGTTGCTAATAAAAGCCTTTTAGTCTATGGAACGCATATAAAAATGACAAGCTTCATTCAATGGACCATGATCCAGTTAATGTGCTTGGCTAAGTTTGTTAGATCACCATATAAGGGATAGTGATCCTGGCTTAGTCAATTCCCTGGCTGTGTTCCGCTGGACCGCAATGACGCGAATCATGATTGTATGACACCCTGGACTATATCTAAGTCAAATACGTTAATAATCTTCTTCAAGATTAGCCGTAGCCCTCCTTGTTTTAGGGGTTGGGAACTATAGGACCATGTTCCAGTTGTTGAGCTACACTCAAGCTGTGACATGACAACCTTGTAGAAACGGACTCCGAAAAATACATAAGATGAAATCTTGACTTGACCCAAACCGTCGTTTTGTGAATACACCGAGCGCCGGCGTAAGATAAGTTAATGATGTAGTATGGCTAGATGTAGTCTAAGACCTGACCCAAACTGACGGGTCGTGGATACACCAAGCGCCGGGGCAAGTCAGGCTAGACACGAAAACAAGGGTCTGACTAGACTAGACATTGTGATTTAGATGACCACACTCATGATCACAAATGGCTAGGGGTAAAAACCGATAAGAGGGTCATATCTGATATGATCGATGAAGAGTCATCTTTCGATTACAGAGTCAAGCAACTTGTTGAGCTACACTCAAGGTTGTTAGGCTCAAGGTGATTAGATCTCTTATCCATTTATTTAATTCGATTAAATCGTTCATTGTTAAGGCTTAAAATGATCGTAAAAATAGGGGAGGACATAGATAGATAAAAGACAATCTACCTATATTTAATATTGAACATATGCTAAACTAGGGTAAGTTCAAAGTTTACAAATGGAATCAAAATATGATATTTTAATGGAATTAGTTAACTGGTTAAATAGGTTGATTAATTGAATATCAAGTTAAATTCTAATTGATAGAATTAAACTATTTTCTCGTTGACATTAAAATGACCTTCTAAAGAACGGACGTAAGAAATATGATTTCATTAAGTTCTAGGTCCAACAAATAAATTCACGCTACATGTCACTCGCCTCTATATGGGGCAGCTTGAACATATAGGATATTCAAAGTATGTTTCTCCCTACAACTTGTCTAGCTACACTCAAGATTGTATGAAAAAACAATTTTGATCCGCAAAGTTTGAGAATTCGATCAAATTGTTTGAGTCGAATACGAGTGCATGAGTTGTGCAAGACTATGCATCCCAATTAGATCTTGAGACAAGCAACGTGTTGAGCTACACTCAAGGTTACAAAGCTCAAGCGTTTGGATACATGAGATGCTTGCATAGCTATTCATTTATGTTGGGCTATTTAATATCTAAATATGATTTAGAAAAGGAAGAAGGCACTCCGAAAAGTCAATTGAGAAATTTAGTTATATTTATCATTAGTAAAGACATAAGTAGGAGGAAATGAAAATGTGACATATTTGATGTCACGATTTCAGAATAATTGTTATACAAAAGACGCCTAACACATTTTGACGAATGTCGTCACCTTGCTTCTGAAGCAATGTTTTGTGTTAGTAATTTGTAATAACTATAATATATTAAATGTTAAAATATAAATACACAAGATAGTAGCAAACTTATATGGCAAAATAGACTAGGCCGTATCGAGAGAATAAGCTTCACAAGTCACATAAAGAGGGGTATGACCTCTTGTATTATGAAGTCTACTGACACTTGTGAATCTTATCCTCTTGGATATAATGGCCAAAACCCATCTATAAGACAGTGGGAGAATGAGTTGTCGAACTCAGTCTCGTACATACTGATGTACCCGAGTCTAGATTAACCAAAATAAGTTATTCGTATATTTTATTAAGACACGTGTTCTTGATAAAACACAAGTCTGATAAAATAAAGAACGAAATGATAAAAGTATTTAAACTGATTCAATTAGATCGAATGGCCAAATACTTAACTATATAAAATCTTGTGAAATTAAAAGAAAATATGATTTTCTCTCAAGTCAAGTCTGTTAACACATCGGTGTGTTAAAAGGTATGGATCACACTTAGTCAGACTTGGTGCGATCCATAGCAAGTGACTCTGAGTTAAGTCCTCCCTCTGGGTTAAGTCCCAGATAGTAATGCCTAGGTTTCGATAATGTTCTATGAGGACATTATCAATAAGATATTCATTAAATCTAAGGAAGTTGTATAATTACTCGAATCTCGTGAGACGAATTGTCGAGTTGGACATCATAATTGATGATGACTTAGTCAACTTCTAGGATGAAATTCGGAGTAGTGACTCCGATTTATAACTTGATGCAATCAGAATTGGTCCGTGTGAGTAAATGAATTTTGGAATTTAGTTTATATGCCCAAGGAAAATATTTCCTCATTTTCTGCAAGTAAATCTTTAAGTTAAAAGATTGGTGGAGAAAGAAAATAGTGAAGTACAATCATGTTGGTCGAGAACGGTTTTTTATCCTAATTCCTATAAAATGGATTATGATGAAACCGGTTTCGCCAGCAGATGTGTGCAGATCTACTCGGACCAAACTCGATATAAACGCTCATGTTGACCTTGAAAATTGGAGCATTCACTTATAAGTTCGTTCTTCTAAATATGATTTAGACGAACCAACTTATATGAATTAGCCAGAAATTTTTCAAGGTCAATGGGAGCGTATAAATTACATGCGAGGCATCAAAGGGATGAAACATATATTTTGACAAAGTAATCAAAGAGTTTGATACTTTATCAGAAATAGATGTGAGCCATTTGAAATGACCAGTAACAAATTTAAATTATTATCGTAAGGTACGATGAACTGGATAAGATCCAAGGAAACGAAATATTGTGGATTCCAAAAGACCAAGTGATTTATTTGACTGAGATTCAAATGGTTGGTCTAACATGAACATAGAAACCCCTTAAGTCTATTGTGTAGACGGTTTTAGCATATCCACTCACGAAGGCTCTACCACATGAAGTCGGGAAAAATTATGTGTAAAAACGGTATTAGATATCGGGATAATTGGGCCCGAGTGCAAGTGGGAGATGTTGAGAGATCATACTCTCGAGGCAATCTATCTCTGTGTGTGAATAGCACAAACATCTTGTTCGATATAACAGTAAGCTGTTTGGTAATAATTTATCTAAGTTATTTTATAATGTAGTAAACATTAGATATTAACTTAGGTAAAGTCCCAAGACTTTATGCAAGGTCAAACATGTATAAAGATGAGTATCTCGATCATGGAGAAATGTTTAACCGTCTGAAGCATAAGTCTAAAAGGGTTCGTGGTCGTAGATGTTTCGAGACAAGGATATCGAAACATCGGATAGACCATTGTGTCTTAGTCTTCACCGTTTAGCGATGGCG
>JAULAV010003399.1:0-37706 GCA_030789695.1 Scilla litardierei
GCCTTTTGCTATAGGTGATATCAATCCAGTAGTGTAGTATTTTATGCTTTAAATAAACACGAATCCTCTCGACAGTGATAGGACCATATAGATTTGTTTGAATAAATATCACCTCATATGGCAGCAATAATAATATTTTACACACCAAACCCATTTATATATTAATTGCCATCTTCACATTTTGATATGTCCCACCATTTTGCTCACTACCACCGAGCATTTCTTTCAAGTGAAACCTTATTTTCTTATTCATTTGGCTTGATCTCGCTTAGCGAAGCCATGACATTTTTGATCAAGTTATTTGAATAGGATAGTTTGGTATAAGCTTGGGGGACGGTGCTCTCATGCATCATTGCATGTGCACGTAGTTGCATTAGGATTTCATGTCATTCATTTCATCATTTTTCATTCACCCCCTTATATTTATCGTTGTTCCTCATAATTACCTTTTATGATCACATTAAGGACAATGTGAAGTTTAAGCTTGGGAGAGTGCATTTCCATGCCATTTAGTTGCATTTTTTACTTCATTTTAGGATTTTTTTTTTATAAGAATTTTTCAAATTTTTGCATCATCTTTTCAATTTTTCCATCTTATTTTCCTTTTATGCGTGTTCATGCATCATATTGTGTGCCTGTTTTTTGCCTTCTTCTCTTTTGTATTTATTTCTTTATTCTCTTTTCCTTCTTTTGCTAGATATGTTCCTTATGATGATATCTCTTATTACTGTAGTAGCCATCACGATGCTTATATCTCTTGCCATGCTATTTGGAGTATTTCAGTATCCTGTTATCCATGTGCTTGGTTATATATTCTTTTGATGATTCCTTTATATGAATGCATGAAACTCATTGAAACTGAATGTATGAAATAGTGTCTAGTATGCTTTTATTGGGAATGCACCAAGATTCACGCATCATTTGTATATCTAAAGCATCGGTATTATTATATTATTCACCTTCTGTTGCATGACTGATATGATTATACGCTTTACCACTTGACTTCACTATTTATTGAGATGATTAAGAATATCCATGCTTACATATGACTTTTAGTTGAGGTATTATCTTATTGAACCGTTTGTGCACATCTTATGAGTGAACCGAGTGCTACATCATTTCCTTCTCCACATATATCTTTCTATTCTCTACATGTCAATTGAGTTCACCTCCTACAGCTACTTATACTGCAACTATTCTAAAAAATCCATTGCAAAAGAAAAGTTAGCTCTAAAAAGTTCCAAAAGCCAAAAAGGAACCAAAAACCAAAAATACAAATCATATAGCTCCTACAAAAATCCAGAAAGAAAAATGAGAACAAAAAAAAGAAAATATTTAAATGAGAACAAAAAAAAGAAAAATATTTCTCTATCTCATTATTGGAGCCACAAAAATACTTGGGAAAACCAATGCAAAAATTCCATTTTTCCCTATCATTTTCCTTAGATGTGATGCCTCAAGCTAAGCTTGGGGGATGAATTCATTTGACCAAAAGAGTGAGTACGCCATTAGAGTGTAGAGGTGCATGAATGGGGAAGTTGATAATGTTGAAACTTAGCAAAACACCTTAGTTATGGAGATTTATTATGATTTGATATAAATATGTGAATGCCTTGATTTATTCCATTCTCTATTCATGCTTGGTGTGATCCTTATATGCTTCATTTATAAATTTTGATTGAAAAGTGCATCGCCAATGATTTGCATATTAAATTCTATGAATTGCGTGAAGTGAATACGAGTTGATCGCATGAATTTAGAGAGTCCCTTCCTTTGTTCTTAAAGGCTTGCGAGTACTATGTTTAAGTAAGATATGAAGTCTTCATAGCATGTGATTCGTATTTTTCGAGTTATTGTGATGTGTAGCTTATGGCTTGAGATCTGAGAGAATAATCTAGCAACCCCTTCCACTTCGTATTCTTTTTTGTTTTCTTATTTTTACCTCCCGGTGAGCTTCGTATTCATCTTCCTCGAGACGAGTAAGAGGTAAGCTTGGGGGATTTTGATATGCTCCTATTTTGCATGATTTATAGCATATTTTCATAACACATTTCGTCCACCTAAATCCCCATTTTATACGCTTTTACGCTATTATTTGGAACAATATGACGTTCGGATTGTTTATGCCCATTTCAGAGATTTGGAGCGATATTGGAGCAATTTAGAGTCAATAAGGCGATCGGCGACGTGAGAGCACCAAGAAGACTCACGATGACATGCTTGAGGTGCCAAAGAAGAAGACTAGAGGAAGAAAGGAGGAAGAAAAAGAGAAAGGAGAAGACAAGAAGCAACCGAGTCAGTTTCCCAGGCGACTCGACCGAGTAGCAACAGCTACTCGGCCGAGCTAACACGCAGAGTTCGCAAGGAAATGGCTACACCCTACTCAACCGAGTAAGGTGGCTACTCGGTCGAGCTGAACCAATTTCCAGAGAAGCATATTGAAGCTAAAGCAGCAACCCCCTTCAACTCGATCGAGCATGAAGCCTATTCGGTCGAGTAAGGCAAGCGCCCATATTTTTAGACAGCCTCTCACTCTTTTGATATCTGCTATCATTTCAGTTGGCAAAGTATTTTTCTCATATTTTTTATGGATAGTAGACTTCATGACGGTTTTCACACCACCAAGAACGTGTCAATCGGAGGTCGGATGAAATCTGTGAAATTTCTGTAAGTTGACGCTGCAATGCTGCAATCTGTACTCGACCCGAGCAGCAAGGCTCCTCGACCTGCTACTCGATCGAGCAGCATACCTACTCGACCGAGCTGCAAGGAATTGGAGAAAACAGGCAAAAACAGGCTCTGGAAATCAAACTCGACTCGACCGAGTAAGGGGGGCTACTCGACTGAGCACGCTGGGGCCTAAAACTTAAGTTGCGGCCAGAGTTGATTTTGTGCATGAATTTCAGAGGGTTTCTTGGGTTATTTGCTAGGGTTTTGAGGAGATTATATATAGGAATTGTATCCATCATTAGAGAGAGTTTTTTGGAGGTTAGATATTATTTTGTTTGGAGCTCTTGGAGACTCTTTTAGGAGTTAGGTCATGCCATAGGCCCCTCCTCTTGTATTAAGCTAAGTATTCTATCTCTTTAATTCTATTTTAGTTCTTATTATTGTTTTTCTATGATGCTAGTAATGATCTCTATTGTTTTCATAATGTTTGATATGCTTGAGTAGTCTTTTCTAGGGCTAGCCCTAGGATTTTAGGATTTAGATCCAAAGTTGGGATTTTTTGGTTGTGTTGGAATAAAAGGGAAATATTTTGGTTGATCTTGCAAAGTTTGTAGGAGAACTCCTACTGAGATCGTGCCCACAGTCGGTGGAATCAATTGGCTTAAGGAGTATCCTATAGGCTTAATTAGGGAGTTAGTGGATTCAATTGGGACTCATGAACATGCACGGCTCGTGTCTTGATGGGATCCATCGACGAACTATATTACTAATTGAAGGCTACCGCCATTGCGTCAATAAGAGCCACCAAAATACATCGAAGCTTTAACCCACGAGAGTGGCGTGAGCTGAGATCATTCCGTCTACGAGAGTGGCGTGAATATTGTCAATTCTTAATGCACGTATCGTGTGCACCTACGGGTTAATGCGATACGTTAGATTCATGGTGCTTAGAACCATGAATTCCACATCTTAGATGCGACAATCCCTATAAAACCAATACAACGTAAGAGTCTTAACCAAGCATCGACGTCCGACGATCTTAGTGGTGAGTCCTAACGCCCTATTCTTTTCTTCTTGCTTTCTTTGTGTGGAGTCATTTGTTTGCGACATCGAGTGACACGAATTTTGCATCCATCACTATTATGACACTCCACAATCCACATCCACCAATAAATCCGCAGGTCTAACTCAACCTAGGAGTAGATAGGTAGTATAGCACCGCTTCCCCATGTTCGATACCTACTATATGCTATACCGTGTGCTTGCGGTAAACGACATCGTTTCAGAGTTAATTCCAGGCTGATCAGTTTTGCAATCATATTTCTTTCCATACATCATATGCATTTTTCTCTTATTACTTGGACAAGGATCTCAGCTTATGTGAGACCCTATAGCCTGACCCTAATACAGGTGGGACTTATAGCCCCTGACAACAATGAACGCGAGCATCAGGTGCCGTCCCTGGTTTGGTATCATCATTACATGTCTACCCCTTGACATAAATATTGTCAGGACTACTATCGACTAGGTCAGTGATGAATTTCGTAGTTTTAATCCTTTCGTCAACTAGTATAGTTACGAAGCTTAGGGTATGGTTGACTGTCAACCCCTAATAGATTCGCTCTCGATTAGCATCATTCGGCCAAGGATTTCTCTAACGATCGTACTGATTTCGTGACATTAATTCCCCACACATAGAAGTGACGAATTCTTTCTTGGTCACTATTCTCCTCATACGCTTCAAGTGTCACCCAACCTAAGATCTTTCAGCAAGCCCTTTCTCAAAGCTAAATCAGAGATCTAAGTGTCACCGTTTCGCACAGGCTCGTGCAATGACCTTACGTCAAAGGACCAGTTGCCTATCATCACTTGATAGCTACCATTGACAGTTTTGTATGTGTTATACATGTAGCAGCTCATGTTGGATTATTAAGTGAACTCATCTCTATTGCGCACATGTGTCTCGTCTCCGATTTCGTTAAATAAACGATCGTGAGATCATCGCCACCAACACTTAGTGAAGACAAAGCACACAATAGTATATCTGATGTATCGATGTCCTTTCTTGATGCATCTACGACTACGAATAGTTTTAGACTTATGCTACTAGTGTTCGAAACACTTCTCCAAGATCGAGATCCTTATCTCAATATATATAGAACCACACACTAAGTCTTAGCACTTTATTTAAGTATAAAATGCACACTAGACATATACATATACTCAGATAAATTTTACCAAATAAATATTATTATTTTGAACAAGATGTTCCAATAAAAAAATTATTGGCCTTGAGGGCATACATTTACCAACACGGTGAGCATATCTGAGCAGTGCTTGAACTTGTCTTCTGATACGATTCCTTTCGAGCTTTATAACAAGTTGATGTCTTCGTCATCTTCTCCAACATAGTCATGAATGAAGTAGTATCTCACATCAATATGCTTGGTGCATGCATGTAAGACTTGATTTTTAGCTAAGTGTACCACATTTTGGCTATCACAATGCAGATCATACCTAGCTTGGTATATCCCTAGGTCATCCATCAAGCCTATGAGCCATATCGTTTCATTTTCTGCTTCAGTAATTGCCATATACTTTGCCTCCGTAGTAGATACAGCCACTATAAACTGATGTATATTTTGCCAATAGATCAAAGCTCATTACAAGGTGAAGACATAGCCCGTCATAGATCTCCATCCATCTAGGTTGCTGATATGCTCCTATTTTTTATAAATTATCGCATATTTTCATGATGCATTTCACCCTCCAAATCCCATTTTATACGATTTTACAAAATTATTTGGAACAATATGACTTTTGGAGCGTTTATGCCTATTTCTGGGATTTGGAGAGGTATTGGAGCAATTTGGAGGCAATGAGATGATCGACGATGTGAGAGCACCTGGAAGACTCATGATGACATGCCTGAGGTGCCAAAGAAGACGACGAGAGGAGGAGAAGAGAGCAAAAGATGAGAAGCTCATGCCATCTTTAGTTTCCCAGGCGACTCGACCGACTAGCAACAACTACTCGGTCGAGCTGACAAGCAGAGTTAGCACGGAAATGGCCATGACCTACTCGACCAAGTAGGGGGCTACTCGACCGAGCACGAAGGCTACTCGATCGAGTAAGGCAAGCGCCCAGATTTTCAGTCAGCCTCTTTCTCTTTTGAGATCTGTTATCATTCTAGTTGCAAAATATTTTTCTCATATTATTTACGGATAGTAGACTTCATGACGGTTCCACCGTCGTAAGTACGCGCCAATCAGAGGTCGGATAAAATCTAGTGATTTTTTGCAAGTTGACGATGCAGTGCTGAAATCTACACTCGACCGAGTGCTATGTTCTACTCAATCGAGCAGGTCACCTACTCGACCCAAGTCGCACCAACTAGACCGATGATTTTGAGCTTTTCCCCAGGACCCTGTAACTCGACTAAGCACGGCATCTACTCGGTCGAGTAGCGCGATGCCACCAACAAGCTGGCTGGGGCCCAGAACTTAAGTTGCGGCCAGATTTGATTTTGGGCACAAATTTCAGAGGGTTTCTTTGGTTATTTGCTAAGGTTTTGATGGGACTATATATAGGGATTGTAGCCGTCATTAGAGGGGAGTTGGGGGGTTGGATCTTAGTTTCTTAGGAGTTTATGGAGACTTTCATTTAGTGTTAGGCTATGCCCTAGGCCCCTCCCTTGTATTAAGCTAAGTATTTTGTTCTCTTTAATTCTATTTTAGTTCTTCTTACTGATTGCTTATTGAATATCTCTTTGATGCATGCAATGAAGTTTTCTATCGTTCTTATATCTATTATTATGATCCATGAGCAGTCTTTTCTAGGGCTAATGGATTAGTACATGGATTTTAGGATTTAAATGCAAAGTTAGGATTTTTAGGTTGCGTTGGTATAAAACTGACGTATTTTGGTTGATCTTGCAAAGTTTGTAGGAGAACTCGTACTGAGATCATGCCCACGATCGGTGGAATCGATTGGCTTAAGGAGTATCCTATAGACTTAATTAGGGAGTTAGTGTATTCAATTAGGACTCGTGACCATGCCCGGCTCATGTCTTGATGGGATCCACCGAAGAACTATATTAGTAATTCACGTCTACCGTCATTGCATCAATGAGAGCCACAAAAATACATCGAAACTCTAACCCACAAGAGTGGCATGAGTTGAGATCATTCTGACCACGAGAGTGGCCTGAATAGTTGTCGATTCTTAATGCACAGATTGTGTGCGCCTGTCACGAGAGAGGGGTTAATGCGATACGTTTGACAAATGGTGCTAATGTTAGCTGGCCATTTTTCTACATCTTAGATGCGACAACCCCTAATAAAGCCAATGCAACGTAAGAGTCCTAACCTCGCATCGACATCCGACGATCCTAGTGGTGAGTCCTAACACTCTAGGCTTTTCTCTTTTCTTTCTTTCTTTGTGTGGAGTCTTTTGTTTGCAACATCGAGTGACACGACTTTCGCATCGATCACCATTACGACACTCCACAATCCACATCCACCAATGAATCCACAAGTCTAACTCAACCTAGGAGCAGATAGGTAGTATAGCACTGTTTTCCCGTGTTCGATACCTGCTTGCCACTATACCATGCTTTTGCGATAAAACGATATCGTTTTGGAGTTAATTCCAAGCCGATCAAGTTATGGCGCCGTTGCCGGGGAGGCGTTCCGTCATATTATCTATTTATCACATTTAGGTTGATTAGACTGCGAAAAAAATAAATAGAGATTTTTTCCCACCCTCTACTATTATTATTATCTTTATCTCTCTTTGTACCACTGACGTCTTTTCCAGTTGCTCATTTCTGTGATTGTTCAGGTTCTATTTATTCAAAGATGTGGGGGAGGTACACTTCAATGACCCAAGTATTTAGAACGGTCGTCAGCTTTTCCCAAGATGACAGAGAGAGTCTCTGCCAAGCTTGGGGGAGGTACAACGACCTATTATGTGGGTCACCGTATCGTGTATTCAATGATGAAGATCTATTTTATCACTTCGCTAGAGGGCTAAAGGGTCCCTCACGTGAGTTTATGCAGAGGATGCACGTGGGAAAGTTCAGTGATCTGCAGTTGGTAGCAGCCTTGGAACAAATGATAGATGAGGCTCGATTTACCGGTTCGCTAACCGTTATAGCAGGTAAATCATCTGATCAAGTATTCATCGATTTCGTTATGGCTAATATCTCTAGTGCAGGTACTATCATAGACGGAGTGTATGTTTTGCTTGAAGGTGATCGTTTCCACCTTTAAACCATCAACACTCCATAATTAAAGACATCTGAGCTGCCAGAGGAGGACACACATATGGACCTTTTGAGAAGCATCGTGGAGGTAGTTAAATCCACCGGTCTATTGACAATAACGGCAGTTGATCCTTCTGAGCGTGAAATTCACAATTTTATTATTCATCACATCTCTTCTGTAGGTACCATTAATGATGGAGTCCATGCTCGAGTTGAGGGGGACAAGATACACTTTTATACCGTGGTTGAGATATATGAGCCCACAGAGCAGCCTGCAGCACCAGAAGACATTATTGAGGAGGTCGTGCCTACAGTAGTGGAGCAGACCATCGAGGAGGACATGACTTGGGACGATGACATCTGCACACAGATGGAGCCTGAATTGTGCCCCCTCTATTCGAGCTAATGCAGCCACCCCCACCTTCTACAGAGGCTGAGCACCCATCAGAGGACCACCCACCAGAGCTTACTACTCCCACTCAGGGAGACCTCTTTACCCACTCCATTTCTGAATCATGTATCCCATTTGATATTTATTTTGATTCAGATCTTTTTGACACATCATACCTATTGCAGGACACTTACAATTATGGACTGGAGGTATGCTTCGACGTGTCCCTACCTGAAGCACCTGACGAGCATGACGAGGAGTCGCCTGAAGAGGTAATATATGCATTTGATCAGGATATACCTAAGGAGCTTGGAGAGGACACCGAGGAGAGAGCGGACATGGTACTTGAGAGTAGAGATTTATTTCCAGGGAAGTGTTGTCAACCATCCTTAATTTAAAATATTTATGTTGATGTCCCTCTTTGGGAAACATTTGTTCAGGGGAAAAATCATTCACAGCGGACTAATGCATTCCGTTCTTCGCTGTATACAGGTGGATGCCTACGAGGAATGCTAGGGGATGCATGGCTGGAGTTCGTTGGTGTTAGTGGCTACACACAGCTGGCAGAGCCACAAAAGGTGCTGATAGGACAGCTGGATGGACCAATGCAGATACTGTATCCACCTTTTGCTATAGGTGATATCAATCCAGTAGTGCATTATTTTTTGCTTTAAATAAACACGAATCCTCTCGACAGCGAGAGGACCGTATAGATTTGGTTGATTAGTTTGTTTAGAATAAATATCACCTCATATAACGGCAACAATAATCTTTTACACCCCAAAACCATTATATAAATATTAGTTGCCATCTTTACATTTCGATATGTCCCACCATTTTGATCACCACCATCGAGCATTTCTTTCCAGTAAAACCTTACTTTCTTATTCGTTTGACTTGATCTCGCTTAGTGAAGCCATGAAATTTTTGATCAAGTCATTTGAATAAGACTGTTTGGTATAAGCTTGGGGGAAGGCACTCTCATGCATCATTACATGTGCATGTAGTTGCATTAGGATTTCATGTCATTCATTTCATCATTTTCCATTCACCCCCTCATATTTATCGTTGTTCCTCATAATTACCTTTTATGCTCACATTGAGGACAATGTGAAGTTTAAGCTTGGGGGAGTGCATTTTCATGCCATTTAGTTGCATTTTTTACTTCATTTTAGGATATTTAGAATTTTTCAAAATTTTGCATCATCTTTTCGCTTTTTCCAGCTTATTCTCCTTTTATGTGTGTTCATGCATCATATTGTGTGCTTGTTTTCTTTTCTTTCTCTTTATTTCCCGCTTTTCTTTTCATCTTTATGCCAGATATATTCTGTATGATGATATTTCTTATAGCTTTAGCATCTTTCACGATGCTTATTATTCTTGTCGTGCTACATAAAGTATTCCATAATCGTGATATTCACATGTACTTGCAAATTATATTTCTTTTGATGACTTCTCTACGTGAATGCATGAAATTTATTGAAGCTGAATGTATAGATTAGTGTTTAGTATGATTTTGTTGGAAATGCACCAAGATTCATGCATCATTTGTATATCTGAAGCATCTGTATTATTGTCTTATTCACCTTCTGTTGAATGCCTGATATGATTGTACGCTTTACCGCTTGACTTCACTATTTATTGAGATGATTAAGAATATCCATGCGTACATATAAGTTTTAGTTGAGGTATTATCTTATTGAACCGTTTGTGCACATCTTATGAGTGAACCGAGTGTTACATCATTTCCTTCTTCACATATATCTTTTTATTCTCTACATGTCACTTGAGTTCATCCCTTGCAGCTACTCATACCGCATCTATTCCCAAAAATCCATTGCAAAATAAAAGTTAGCTCCAAAAAGTTCAAAAAGCCAAAAAGGAGCCAAAACCAAAAATACATATCATTTATCTCCTACAAAAATCCAAAAAGAAAATTGAGAATCACAAAGAAAAAGAAAAATATTTCTCTATCTCATTATTAGAGCCACAAAAATACTTGGGAAAACCAAGGCAAAAATTCCATTTTCCCATATCCTTTTACTTTAGATGTGATGCCTCAAGCTAAGCTTACGGGTGGGTGAATTCATTTGACCAAAAGAGTGAGTACGCCATTAGAGTGGAGAGGTGCACGAATGGGTAAGTTTGGTAATGCTGAAACTTAGCAAAATACTTTAGTTATGGAGATTTCTTATTCGATATAAATATGTGAATGCCATGATTTATTCCATTCTCTATTACATGCTTGGTGTGATTCTTATATGCCTCTATTATAACTCTTGATTGAAAGGTGCATCGCCTATGATCTGCATATTAAATTCTATGAATTGCGAGAAGTGGATATGAGTTGATCGCATGAATTTAGAGAGTCCCTTTTGTTGTTCTTGAAAGCTTGCAAGTACCATGTTAAGTAAGATATGAATTCTTTATAGCATATGATATGTATTTTCCTAGTTATCGTGATGTGTAACTTATGGCTTGACATCTAAGAAAATAATCTAGTGACCCCTTCCACTTCGTATTCTTTTTCGTTTTTTTATTTTCACTTCCCGGTGAGCTTCGTATTCGTCTTTCTCGAGGACGAGTAAGAGGTAGGCTTGGAGGATGTTGATATGCGCCTATTTTGCCTGAATTATCGCATATTTTCATGATGCATTTCACCCTCCAAACCCCTATTTTATACGCTTTTACGCTATTATTTGGAACAATATGACTTTCGGAGCGTTTACGTCCATTTCAGGGATTTGGAGTGATATTGGAGTAATTTGGGGTCAATGAGACGAGTGATGACATGAGAGCACCTAGAAGACACATGATGACATGCTTGAGGTACCAAAGAAGAAGACGAGAGGAGGAGAAGAGAGCGAAAGATGAGAAGCTCAGGCCATCTTCAGTTTCCCAGGCGACTCGACCGAGTAGCAATAGCTACTCAGCCGAGCTGACATGCAAAGTTAGCACTGAAATGGCCACGACCTACTCGACCGAGTAAGGGGCTACTCGACTGAGTACAAAGGCTACTCGGTCGAGTAAGGCAAGCGACCAGATTTTCAGACAGCCTCTCACTCTTTTTATATATGCTATCATTCCAGTTGGCAAAGTATTTTTCTTATATTTTTTATGGATAGTAGACTTCATGAAGGTTCCAACACTACCAAGAACATGCCAATCGGAGGTCGGATGAAATCTGGGGAATTTTTGCAAGTTGACACTGTAGTGCTGAAATCTGCACTCGACCGAGTGATGTGTTCTATTCGATCGAGCAGGTCACCTACTCGACCCGAGTCGCACCAAACAGAGCGATGATTCTGAGATTTTCCCCAGGACCCTACAACTCGACCGATCAGGTCACCTCCTCGGTCGAGTAGCACAACGTGACCGGCGAGCTGGCTGAGGCCCAGAACTTAAGTTGCGGCCAGAATTGATTTTGGGCACAAATTTCAGAGGGTTTCTTAGGGTATTTGCTAGGGTTTTGGGGGAATATATGTAGGGATTGTAGCCATCATTAGAGGGGAGTTTTTTTTGGGGGGTTGGATCTTATTTTCTTAGGAGTTTGTATAGACTTTCTTTTGGAGTTAGGCTATGCCCTAGGCCCCTCCCTTGTATCATGATAAGTATTTTTGTTCTCTTTAATTCTATTTTAGTTCTTCTTATTGATTGCTTATTGAATATCTTTTTGATGCATGCAATGAAGTTTTCTATAGTTATATTTATTGTTATGATCCATGAGCAGTCTTTTCTAGGGCTAATTGATTAGCACATGGATTTTAGGATTTAGATGCAAAGTTAGGATTTTTAGGTTGCGTTGGTATAAAAGGGACGTATTTTGGTTGATCTTGCAAAGTTTATAGGAGAACTCGTACTGAGATCGTGCCCACGGTCGGTGGAATCGATTGGCTTAAGGAGTTTCCTATAGACTTAATTAGGGAGTTAGTGGAATCAATTAGGACTCGTGACCATGCCCGGCTCGTGTCTTGATGGGATCCACCGACGAGCTATATTACTAATTGACGGCTACCGTCATTGCATCAATGAGAGCCATCAAAATACATCAAAACCCTAACCCACAAGAGTGGCATGAGTTGAGATCATTTTGACCACGAGAGTGGCATAAATAGTTGTCGATTCTTAATGCACAGATCATGTGCGCCTGTCGCAAGAGCGGGGTTAATGCGATACATTTGACAAATGGTGCTAATGTTAGCTGGCCATTGTTCTACATCTTAGATACGACAACCCCTAATAAAGCCAATGCAACGTAAGAGTCCTACCTAGCATCGACATCCGACGATCCTACTGGTGAGTCCTAACACCCTAGTCTTTTCTCTTTTCTTTCTTTCTTTGTGTGGAGTCTTTTGTTTGCGACATCGAGTGACACGACTTTCACATCCATCACCATTACGACACTCCACAATTCACATCCACCAATAAATCCACAAGTCTAACTCAACCTAGGAGTAGATAGGTAGTATAGCACCGCTTCCCCGTGTTCGATACCCGATTGCCACTATACCGTGCGCTTGCGATAAAACGACATCGTTTCAGAGTTAATTCCGGGCCGATCAGTTGCCTGTAAAGTCGGAATCAACATAGCCTACATGAATTCTTAGAGCAACAAATTGCTTTAGAATTTACTATTAAATATATGTGTACATTTAATTAGAGTCTGAAGGTGTTGAATTGAATTAATCCTAAGACATACGGAATACACCGTTGCATCTGATTCATATCATATATGCTAGAGTCAACCACAAAAGGAAGTGAGAATGTGGATCACTGCTTCTATACCATGTGAGTCCCTGGAGGTTTGGGTACCTCACAACAACTTTTGACTAGTATTCGAAGACTCAATCTTGATGATAGATACTTCAAAGCATATTCTGAATGGGAATGACCCCCCTCCCCCCAAAAAGATTCTTTTTGAATTTAGAGTTTTCCTTATGAATATGATTGATTACGTCTAAAAGGATATGTCTATGAAAGCAGCTCAGTTAGACTTAAGGTATTAAGTGCAAAGGAAAGGCAAGCTTTTGTTGATAGCAAGATTAATGATCTCACATACTGGTCAATCTTTGTAATATAGAGACATCAATATGGATGTATTTAAGTATTCCTCAAGATTAAATAACTAAAATGAGGGATCATGAATATGAATGGTTTTATAGGTCCTTAGGGCTATAAAATCGACGTCCGGCCTAAGTCGGACGGACGATGAAAGAAATTAAAGCAGCAGAAAAGCAGATCTTAAAATAATTTTATGTCAAGTCCTAAAGAATAAACCTTAGCCAGAATCTCTACTCTCCTGAGGTTGGGTCTGGCCAAACCCTAAGGATAGATTTATCAGTTATTGCAATTATAAACACATGAATATTAAACTGCATACCTTTCACTTCGTTTCCACAGAATACGAAGCATCGTTCTCATCAACATTTTTTGACTCTGAAGCACTACCCTAAGCCGCTTTTCCCAAGCCAAACTGCATCCCAAGCCAAACCACGTCCCGAGCCGAACTACGTCCCAAACCGAACCGCGTCCCGAGGCGAGCAACACCCTTGTCACCGAGCTAACCATGCGCTTAAAAATTTTCACCTTGAGTGGATCCTCCGTCAAGACTTTTGATCCGATCTGAAATACTTCGTAGCATTACTAGAGCCTGATTAGGAGCACGGAAGAATTAGGGAGAAGAGGGAATATTAATTTAAGCTTAGATCCGAGCTTGCTTACGTTTAATGGAGCTTCTCAGATCTGGAGCTTGGTGCAGGTTTCAAGGAGAGGTGTTGGTCCCGATTTTTATAGGTGGCTGACCCCTCCCCTTCTCATCATATCCGATGTGGGACTAAACTTATTTCAAAAAATTTTCTTTGCACAAAATATGCATTTCACAAAGGTAATATTTGGATAATTAAATCTCTCCCACCATAGATCTTTAAGAGTGATGTCATACATCGTTGCAAAGAGGGTTGAATGGTGAACGCGTAGGAACCTTGCTCAATTCCGAGTCTGTTTCACCCTTTAAACAAGGACCCAAAGATGGCCCAAAAAACTGCTTTACGCACCGCCCAGTCGCCGCTTTAAAAAACCTAGGGTTTTACAACCATGTGGGCCCTACAGTGGGGCCCACTATTTTACGGGCCTAAGCACCCATCCACCAGCCGCCTGACAGGCTTGGGCGCCCACCCGCCAAGTGGATCGGGCACAGGGGGGTGCAGTCGCCCGACCCACAATGCCCTAAATGGGCCTTTTGCTGTGTTTGGCTCTATTTTGCACGTTTGAAGTCCGTTTTGGATGACGTTTGAACATGGGTTTAGACCTGGACGTTCTCGTCATCCAGATACACATCTCATGGTGTTCATCCAACATATAAAATTAGTCCTTTAAGCTTTTGTCACAAACATTTTGTGATATATTATTCCTTTGCATCCAATGCATCATCTCCCTAATTCTACCTATTACTTGACGAAGGTCTCATTCTGTGTGAGACCCTACAACCTGACCCTACTACAGGTGGGGCTCAAAACCCAAGATGATATTGGCCATGAGCAGCAGGTGCGTTCCTTTTTCGGTATCATAATTATATGGTTAACTCATCGACATGAGTATTTTCAGGACCACCTTGACTGTGTCTGTAATGAATACCGCAGTTTTAGTCCCTTCGTTAAAACTATGCCGCTTAGTCAAGCCTAGGGTATGGTCAACCTTCAACCCCAATAGCTCGAAGCCGGTTAGTCTCCATCGATCTTTAGTCAAACAATGTTGGACTTTTTTCAACATACTTTAGCCAGAGTTTTTACTAAAGATCGAACTAACACATGGAACACTAACTCCCGATGAACAGGAGAGATGAATCCTCTCTTGGTCATTACTCTCCTCGTACGCTTCAAGTGTCACACAACCAAAGACCTTTCAATGGGACTTGTCCCGAGGCTAGGTCAGAGATCTAAGTGACACCGTTCACGTATATGTTCATATAATGGCCTTAAGTCTAAGGACCAACTTATATATCATCACCGAGAGGTATTACTAATAGATTAGTCAATGTTAACCATATGATAACTCTCGTTGGGTCGTTCGGTGAACTCATTCTCCAATGAGCACATGTGTCTCGTCTTCGACTTCGTCAAGTCAAACGATCATAAGATCATCGTCACCACTACATGATGAAGACAAAGACATAATGGTCTATCTGATGTATCAATATCATTTTCTCGAAACATTTACGATCATGAACATTTTTAGACTTATACTACCAATGGTCGAGCACTTCTCCATGATCGAGATCTCCATCTTGATACATGTTTGACCTTGCATTAAGTCTCAGGACTGTACTTAAGTTTTAATGATGGCTTAATTATAATTAACTTAGGTAAATTATTTCCAAACAGCTTAATATTATTACGAACAAGATTTTTGTACACATACACATGGATAAATTGCCTCGAGGGCATACTCATCTCCCAACATCTCCCACTTGCACTCAGGCCCATTTATCACGGTATCTCATACCGTATTTACACATAAGTCTCTCTAAACTTCATGCAGTAGAGCCTTTGTGGGTAGATCTGCTAAAACGTCTTCTGTATAGACTTAAGGGGTTCTATGTTTCTACTAGATCACAGATTTGAATCTCATCCAAATTGTTTCCTTGGTCTTTTGGAATCCATAAAATTTGTCCTGCCTGGATCTCATCCAGCTTATCATCTTCTACGAGAATAATCCAAAATAGTCACTGGTTATATGCACGGTTCATAATCATTTCTGATAAAGTGTCAAACTCTTTGACCACATTGTCAAAACATCTGCTCCGGCTCCTTGATGCATCACATACCTTTTATTCGCTCCCACTGATCTTGAAAACTCTATAAGTTTGTTCTTCTAAATCATATTTAGAAAATATACATATTCCAGTATTCATGGTCATCATGAGTATTGACATCGAGTCTGATCCGAAACAATCTGTACATAGTTGTTGGCGAGAAAGTTTCATCACAATCTGTTTATAGAAGTTCAGATGAAAAACGTTCTCAACCAATATAACTTGTACTTCACTATTTTCATCTGCACCAATCTTCTGTCTTGAAGATTCACTTGCAGCCAACTAGAATGCTTCCTTTGGGCACGTATTCTAAAATTCATATCTTACTCACGTGCAAGGACCTTTTTTCGGATCGCATCAAGCTATTAGTCAAAGTCCCTACTCCGAACAGCTTCCTGGAAGTTGACTAGGTCATCATTAACTATGATGTTTTGCTCGACTACTTCGTCTTACGAGGCTCGAGTAATCTTGTAACTTCCTAACGATTGATTTTGGGAATATCATATCGTTAACGTCCTCACAAAACATTATCAAGAATCTAGACATCATAATCTGGGGCTTAACTCAAAGGGAGGATTGTAACTCAGAGTCACTAGCCAAGTATCACAACAAGTCTAACAGGGTGTGATTCATGATTTCCAACACAACGATGTATTGTGAGACTTGACCTGAGAGAAAATCTCATTCTCTTTTAATTACGCAAGAATTACATAGCAAAGTATTCGTCTCTGTGATCCGATCGAAGTGATTCAAATAGTTCTGTCATTTTGTTCTCTATTTCATCAGACTTGTGTTTCATCAAGAACACGTGCCATAATAAAATAAGAACACCATATCCTGGCTAATTTAGACTTGGGTTTGGATACATCCGTATGTACGAGACCATGAGTTCTCCAACTCATTCTCCCACTGTCTTACAGAAGGAATTTTTGACCATCATACCTTTAAGACAAAACTCACAAGTGTCTTTCGACTCATAATACGAGAGGTCAAGAGACCCCTCTTTATGTAACTTGTCAAGTCTGTTTTCTTCGGTACGTCCTAGTCAATATTTGACATGGATATACTTTGCTACTAATTTGCTCGTTCATGTATTAACTCTTAATATAATGTTGTTATACAAAATACTCACACTTAAACATTTCTTCAGAAGTAAAGTGACGACATTCGCCAAGTGTGAAATACATCCCATATGGCCCAAACACAATTGCTCATTAGGTAATCTGTGAGACTATATTTTATTTTGTATAACAATTATTCGAAAATTTTAGACATCAAACATGTCCCATTTTCAGTTCCACCTACTATGCCTTTTCTTATGATAGATCAAACATTCTTTCTCAATGAATTTTCCTTAGTACATTTTCCTTTCTAAATAACATTTAGACATTTCATGCCCTAACACAAATATTAGCTATGCAAGCAACTCATGTATCAAAACACTTGAGCTTTACAACCTTGAGGAGACTCAACAAAGTGTTCGTCTCAAGATCTAATTTGGATACATAGTCTTGCACCGCTCTAACACTCATCTTCAAATCAAACAGTTTGATCGAAGTTTCAAACCTTCCGGATTGAAACTGTTTTCCATACAACCTTGAGAACACTCAACAAGTTGTACAGAGAAACGTGCTTTAAACATCAGTATGATCAAGCTGCCCCTTCTCATAGATGCGAGTGTTAAGTAGCATGCTTTAATTGTGCTAGACCTTAGAGCTTAAGGAAATCATTGTCCTTAACTCGTTGCTAAGAAGGACACTTCATGGGAAGGGTCAGTGAGAATAGTTTGGTTTATCAAATATTCCTCAACCAATCTTTTGACTAGTTGTTTTATTCTTTTAGGATATTATCATTTGGATTACACCGGGTAAAACATAGAATTTTCCTAGTTTAGCATATATTGATGATTTTTTAAATATAGTTAAAATAGTTTTTATTCAACTATATCCTCCCACTATTTTAGCATTCATCTTAAGCCATATAGATGAACGAATTAAGACATTTAATGGGAGAGGAACCCAACCACCCTGAGCTTCATAACCTTGAGGAGACTCAACAAGCTGATCGACTCTGCAGTTAGTAAATAAACTCTTTATCCATCACATCACCTATGACTCCCTATTGGTTTTTACCCCAAGTCACTTATGATCTTGAGAAGACTCGACAAACCATAATGAATAGTATAGTCGAACCCTTGTTTTCATGTCTAATATTAACTTACACCGATACTCGAGGAGACCCAACGCAGCGGTTTGGGTTAATAGCAGACTACATCACATATATGATGGAGTCGGTTTCTAAAAGAGACCATGTCATAGCTTGAGGAGACCCAACAGCCATGACAGGCATCTTTTAGTTCCCTAATCTAAAAATAAGGAGGGCTACGGCTAATCTTGAAGAAGATTTTTAACGTATTTGACTGGATGTAATCGATGGTTTCACATAATCATAATTCGCATCCTTGTGATCCATCAGAACACGGTCAGGGATTTGGCTAGGCCAGGATCACTATCCCCAATCGAGCGAGGGTAATCCACAACACTAGTCAAAGAATGCTAGACCGGATCATGATCCTTTAACGTACGAATTATTTATATGTGTAATATCGATTTCGAATGGCTTAATTAAAACTAGTTAATCCTATCAACTAATTGAATCCAAAAATTCGAAAATATTAGGATTGGTTAATAACTTTTATTAAATCCCTTATCAACTAGAAGGATTTTTAGGATGCTATCCTAATCATGCATTAGGGATTTAAAGTTCAAGTTGGAACAATTTAAATCATATCCTTTTTCAAAATTATTATTAGAACAATTAAAATAATAATTATTGGAAAGGGCAACCCTAATCAAGTATCTTATAATTTGTTGCAACAATTTTTAAATCATAGCATGTCCATCAAAAATTATCTTATAATTTTCTGAAAACATTTAATGGCTATCCTAAAAGTTTTTCTTGTATTATCACATAATCAACAAGAAATAATATAACCATTAAAAAATTCAACTAAACATTTTAGCATGATAACAGATCAACTAAAAATTATCTCATAAAATTTAGCTAAACATGCAACTTAAATATATCTCATAAATTTAAGTTACATTAATAATTATCAAATAATTATAAAGATCTATTTTTAAAAAAAATTATCACAAGATTTTTAAAATTTGATCTAATTTTCGAAAAACAATTTTTTCGAAAATAAAAACATCACATGGAACGACAATTTTAATAGCTTAATAAACCTCCATCTCATATAGACATGTTGCATCATATGCACTTTATAATTGCAAAAACATAGATCAAGTAGACTAGCTCTAATACCACTGAAGGGTTTTCTAGGTCCTTAGAGCTATAAAATCGACGTCCAGCCTAAGTCGGACAGATGACGAAAGTAATAAAAGCAGCGGAAAAGCAGATCTTAAAACAATGTTAAGTCAAGCCCTAAAGAATAAACCCTAGCCAGAATCTCAACTATCCCAGGGTTGGGTCTGGCCTAAGGATAGATCTATCAAACTATTGCAATTATAAACACATGAATGTTAAACTACATATCTTTCACTACGTTTCCGCAGAATACGAAGCGTCATTTTCAGCAACATTTTTTAACTCCGAAGCACTACCCCGAGCCGCTTCTCCCAAGCTAAACCGCGTCCCGAACCGAGGCGAGCAATACCCTTGTCACCGGCACCAAACACGTGCTCTAGAAAGTTTCACCTTGAGTGGATCCTCTGTTAAGATTTCGGATCCGATCCGAACTCTTTCGTAGCTTTACTAAAGCTCGATCAGGAGCACGGAAGAATTAGGGAGAAGAGGAAATATTAATTTAAGTCTAGATCCGAGCTTGTTCACGTTTAATGGAGCTTCCCAGATCTGGAGCTTGGTGCAGGTTTCAAGGAGAGGGGTTGGTCCCAATTTTTATAGGCAGCTGACCCCTCCCCTTCTCATCATAGCCGATGTGGAACTAAACTTATTTAGAGAATTTACTTTGCATCAAACATGCATTTCACAAAGGCAATGTTTGGATAATTAAATCTCTCCTACCATAGATCTCTAAGAGCGATGTCATACATAGTTGCAAATAGGGTTGAATGGTGAACGCATAGGACAAAACCTCGCTCAATTCAGAGTCTATTTGACCCTTCAAACGAAGACCCGAAGATGGCCCAAAAACTGCTTTACGCACCGCCCAGTCACCGCTTTAAAAATCGTAGGGACTCTATTGGTCATAGTTTCCTTGCTGTTGCGGCCGTGTCTTTCCGGGTTTCCAGGTGACAGAGATTGATTCAGCAAAGAAACTATCTGCCTATTAAGTAAGGGTGAACCGTCAATTACCCCTCCGGGCACAACCCTATGGGCCCCACAATGGGGCCCACTATTTTTACGGGCCCGGGTTCCCACCTGTCATCCGTCTGGCGGGCCTGGGCACTTTCCAGGCGGGTGCGGGCGTCTGCGGGTGCGGACGCCCGACACGCAATGCCCTAAATTGGCACTTTGCAGTGTTTTGGCTCTATTTTCCATGTTTGGAGTCTGTTTTAAACGTCATTTGAACCTGGTTTTATATCGGGATGTTCCCGTCATCCAGTTACACATCTCATGAGTTCATCCCACATATAAAATTAGTCCTTTAAGAGTTTTTCACAAACGTTTTGTGACATATTAATTCCCTTACATCCAATGCATCATCTCCCTAATCCTACCTATTACTTGACGATGGCCGCACTCTGTATGAGACCCTACATTCTGGTGGGTCTCGAAACCCCAGACGACGTGACCACAAGTAGCAGGTGTCGTCCCTATTTCTATAACATAATTATATGGTTAACTCATCGACATGAGTATTGTTGGGACCACCCTGACTGTGTCCGAGATGAATACCGCAGTTTTAGTCCCTTTGTCAAAACTATGCCGCTTAGTCAAGCCTACGGTATGGTCAACTTTCAACCCCAATGCTCTAAACCGGTTAGTCTCCATCGATCTTTAGTCAAACAATGTTGGACTGCTTCCAACATACTTTGGCCAGAGTTTTTACTAAAGATCGAACTAACACATGCGACACTAACTCCCTATGAACAGAAGAGACGAATCCTCTCTTGGTCATTACTCTCCTCGCACTCTTCAAGTGTCACCCAACCAAAGACCTTTCAACGGGGCTTGTCCCGAGGCTAGATCAAAGATCTAAGTGACACCGTTCACGTACAGGTTCGTATAATAGCCTCAAGTCTAAGGACCAACTTGCTAATTATCACCAAGAGTTATTACTGACAGCTTAGTCAATGTTAACCATATGATAACTCTCGTTGGGTCGTTTAATGAATTCATTCTCCAATGAGCACCCGTGTCTCTTCTTCGACTTTGCCAAGTCAAACGATCATGAGATAATCGTCACCACTCCCTGGTGAAGACAAAGACACAATGGTTTATCCGATGTATCGATATCCTTTTCTCGAAATATCTACGACCATGAAAATTTTTAGACTTATACTACTAACAGTCAAGCACTTCTTCATGATCGAAATCTCCACCTTGATACACGTTTGACCTTGCATAAAGTCTCAGGACTTTATTATAATTAACTTAGGTAAATTCTTACCAAATATCTTACTGTTATTATGAACAAGATGTTTGTACACATACACAGGGATACATTGCCTCGAGGGCATACCCATCTCCCAACAGGATAACTGATAAAACAAACTAGACCTGGGGTTTTATAAGCAATGGAGAAACTTTAGAGGATTGGATTAAAAAGGGTAGTTGTGTATCTCTAACCAGTGCATAATAAGAATGTCTATGTTTGCTTATGGGTCACACTACCAAGTTACCAATTATAAAAAAAGTCTTTTTCTCATGTTGTTTGTGACAACAATACAATACAATTATGTGCAAGTGGAAGACGTTGCAATTGAGTACACCCATGACGGGATTAACCCGAGGGGTTAAAATGTAATAATAAAAGGATCGAGGTGCTTAAATGTAATTTTAATTAAACTCTGTGGGATAATTAAAATTTGATTAAAAAGGGTTTAAATGTAATTATCCCACAGAGTTTAATTAAAATTAAGATAAGTTAAAGGGTTATAATGCAAAATTGTATTAATAACTACTCTGCAGTTGAGAGAGACGCCCCCCCCCCCCCCCCCCCCCCCCCCCCGAGTCTCCATGCGAAAAATACATTCTTTTCTCTCCCAAAAACCATCTCAAGGACAAAGAAGAACGAGGGTACTGAGAAAAATACATTCTTTTCTCTCCCAAAAACCATCTCAAGAACAAAGAAGAACGAGGGTAATCCTGGTTATGAAATAGTGCTTTGGTATCCTCTCGTGATCCAATGCCCGATCCTTGAAGTATCATAATTCGTCCTCTCGAGATCCTATTCTATTCCGCTGCAAAAGTATGTGTTTATCTTCTTTAATTTCCATCAGTATGGGTCCACTAGGATCTTTTAATTTTCCTCTTATAGATTACATGTTTAAACTGAACGAATTTTCATTGAGTTTTTATTGCCAGGTAAATTTGTTACATGCTAAGTTTCTCTGAAGTGAATTATATTTCATATATTTTAATTGCATAAAGTTCATTGAAAGCATATACGTGGGTGTATCCCAGATTTTTAAAACTGCTTGACTGAAGCCTGGCATTTACATTTTATGCTTGGCATATGGCATGATTGAATTGTGTAAGCATTTTAAATCATATAATATAGATCAAATTTTCAACATTAAGAGCTTCCAAGCTTCGGTTTTAGAGACTTTGCTTTGGTTTCCAGAGTAAGATCAAGTGTCAAAAACATCAATTTAAGCCCTGAAACTTCACTAAAACATTCGGGAAAAAGAGTCAGCAAGCATTAGGCATTAACACTCGCTAATATTTGTCAAACAACCAAAAACGAACTATGCTTATCTTCCTTTCAAAAAATAAATTAAAAATGTTATTTAAGATTACAACATTGTAGATTGAAATCTCAATCATAATTGAATGAAGTGTAACAAAGCTGTAGTTATAATAGTTATATTTTTTATTTCTTTTTACCAAAGTCCAAATTGAAACCAAGAGGTTGTTTGTTTTCAAGACCATTCAAAAGCAAATTTTCAATAGGTACTCACTCCATCAGTTTCCGGTGTATTTTTCAAAAGTTTTCTACTTTTTTGTGTTTGGTTTAGCCGGAAGTATGATTAAATATTAATTGTTGTGAATAGGCTCATTGGGCCTATTGGGTATCCACCCATCATTGAATGCTTTATATATGAGGGCAGGGCGGCTTCTAACCCTCGACACCTTTTATCCTGCGCTTTTCCCTTCATAACACGTTATCAGCACGATCTGCTAGAAGGAAAAAGACGACGGCTTTCAAGGAGGAGTTCATCCCCAATGTCAGTTTTAAGAAGACCTTGTTCTTCTCAACTGGGAGCGTAAATGGCATCCTTCATCGACCGTTCGTCTAGATTCCATAGCCGAATATTGAAGGTAAATCCTCAATTTTTTTAAGATCTAGACTTGCTTTTCCTGTAGATCTGCATGTTTTAGATCACGTAGTTCACGAACACGGTAAAACTCGAATTTTTTATATCTGCACGTCTAAAAACATTTAAAAAATTGGTTTTTTTATAATCCATGGATGCGCCCTGAAGGCGCGGCGGCCGTGCCTTCGTGCACGGCCAAGCCATGCCCAAAAGGGCATGACCGGCCGTGCCCACTGTAACGACCCATATTTGTCAACACATCTATTTACGCAGTTAACATATTTTAACATTTTAAAATTACTTTATAATGGTTAGTCATGAGTTTTATATCAAAAATGATTTCAAAAATTCTTTATAAAAATATTTTGAAGTGTCAAATTAGCTATGGTATATTTCAGCAAGTTCGGGTTTTCATCAAATACCTCTAAATAATTTTATAAAAATTCATTTTTCAATTGTTACTGTTTTAGCTGAATGAATTAATTTTCTATACAAAAATCATCAAAACGTTTTCAAACTTCTACAGTATCATTCTATGATCATTTAGGGCTCCCCATATTAATTTCGTAATTTTCTGATATCAAAGCGACCTAGAACCCGCAACCCGCTTCCTAAATATTTTGGCCTAAAACTAGGATCTTCGTAGCTCAAACTCCAAAATGGATCTCGTATTCGTGATACTCGCGACGATACGATCACGTGGGTATGTTTTCGTAATTTTTTGGAGCCGTATGCGAAAACGGAGTTGTATTCCACCGTTTTCACTAATTACATTCACTAATGATCTTTTTACCTTTACTAATACTATTACTAAGTTACTTTCACCTTAAGCCTCCAACCAACCCCCTTAAACCACCTCCCTTAGCTGGTGAGATCCAAAATTTTTGTCCACCTTGCTAATTACAAGTATGCCATTTAGTTAACCTATATAAACTAACATTACTGCTCTCTCCCTCACTCAGCCCAACACCCTCTTCGTTCTCAGCGAACCCATCCCTTTCTCCTTAAAGAGGATCGACCCAGCTTCTTCACCCACGCCGCCTCGCTCATCGCCACTTCAGTAATCCACGTCACCGCACCCCCCGAGGCCAGGCCTCCGCTTCAGCCCATCACTGCTCTCCTCCTCCTCCTTTCCCAACCCCCTGTCGACATCCACTGAGCCCCTCGCATTGCTCCAAGCACCCCTAGCGGCACCCCACATCTCACCGCCGCCGCGAGCTCCCATGTCCGCTCTCCGACCCACGCCGCCGAGCACTAGCAGCAACGTCGTGAGCCACCCCCTCCTCTTCCCTTCCTTGCGTCGCTGCCACCATTCCCGCCATCGTGAGTGCCGCTTTCCGCCGCTTACAGCCTTGCCTCGCCGCCCTCTATCTACTCCACCGACCTACGCCAACCTACGCTGCATCGATCGCCGCCGGCGACGTCGAAGCCCTTCCCCTGCTTCACGTAAGAAGAGGAAGAAGAAGGGTAAGCGTATGATACGTTTTTAATACGGAATACGTGTATAAAACGTATTTTTGATGGTATTTTTAATTATATAATATGGGTTGTTTTGATAAAAATTGATAATTACTTATATACGGATCAAAACATAACAAAACTAGGCCCAGAAAATCAGAAATGACGTTCTGGACCCAATGGCGCTAGTTTCATCTTAATCAGATGAGTGGTTTTTCATAAATAAATTTTTAAGCCAAAAACATAAATACATTTTTTCATTTAAAAATTCATAACTTGTTATTTTCACGTAAACTGCATATGAAAAATATATATGTTGTATACTCTTCGAGACAGTCATTTTGACAGCTCACTTGAAACTTTCTGATGCAGATCGCACCCAGAAGAAATGTTTGAATAATTACATTAGCTAATTAAAATTAGTTTTTAAACCTATGTTGAGCTTTTAAAAATTAAAAAATTACCAGAGCCATCAAAAAAATATTTCCTTCTTCAGTAAAATTATTTTCCTAATACCTAGCCTATATAAAAATTTAGAATGATTTTCAACATCGTTTCTATTGTTTATAAAATCAAAACGATCAAGTTAAATAAACAGAAAAGAGTGTATTCTTTTACCGAATGTTTCTTGTGTTTGCAGGTACCAATTCTTGTGCACCAACTCCCTTGGAACCTTTAGATCCAGTTCCGCCTCATTACCACCACCTCAAACTAGTAAGTCACTTTAATTCTAGTCTTAGAAACTAAGCAAGTATACAAGCACGAACTCAAGATCTTATAAACAGTCTCCGAACCATTATTGATCGAACGAATGACTAGAAACCTAAGTAACTAGTGGACTGATCAACTACAGAGTAACTATCTAATTACATTGCCCACTTTCAATTTTGGTGGTTGTAACACACAACCATCAAGTGGGCAAATTGTGTGCTAATGAATTATCATATACCATGTGTGGAACATCTTGTTGAACAATTTGTGAAATATCTCATGGAATATCTCATGGAATATCTCATGAAATGTCTAAAGGAATATCTCGTATGAAATATGTAATCGATGCACACGACATTGGGGTTTGGGGTAACTCATTGTAGAGAAAATGTGGGAGCTATGACCGGAGTCACCTCTCTCGTCTCGTCTCGTCTCATTTTTCTCAAAAGTATGTTGTGGTTGACGCCCGGGATTTGCTCCCCATGGCATGGAGGTGACCCATGGTTTCATATCATACTTTCCTACGTGAGTCACATCACATAGTTTAGTTAATTACTACCAACACCAAAATAACTATTGATTGCACGTCTTATTCAGTACTTTGCATGCTTATTATCATTACAGTTCATTCCTGCGAGTCTCACCATTGTTATCACTATGGTTGTTCTTACACGTTACTCGATGTACTTGCACAGTCACCTTTACTTTATGCACTACATGCACTTTACTTTTCACACCTGTGCAGTCACCAGTACTTTACTTGTCATACTTATAGCTATAGGGATAGCATACTTCACTTGCTTAGCCTGCTTTACACTTGCACTACCACATTACAGTTTGTTCTCTCCTTTCCAGTTATATTTACCTTTATTACTCAGTTATTTACAGTTGCTGCTCAGTACTTTACTTTTCACTCTGGTTTGCTGGTACGCAGTTACTTTTTGTCATACTTGTACACTGCTTCTTTTCTATGTTTGGAATTATTGTGACTTACCTACTTCCATTTATGGCACCGGCAGACGACGACCAGATCGAGGAAGTGGCCCCTGAGCTTTGAGGAGCCAGAGTTCGACCCAAGGGCTGTAGTCTTCTAGTTGTTTGAGTTAGTGTGTGTACTTTGTTATGTATTTCCTTTCGCACTTCCTTGATGTATTTCCTTTCATGTATTTGGTGAGAGAGAGCTATTTGTTGTTGTATTTTTAATTTACGGACTGTAATAATGTACGCTGGTTTGAGTCTTATTGTACGTCTCTACATCGTGGCTATATTGGTTTCACTGGAAAACTGCAGACATGCAAATAAATCAAATAAGTAATGGCCTCCTGAGAGCGGGTCGTTACAAGTTTGGCGACCCATGTAGGTCCGCACTAAATACCTCGTGAACAGTATAGCAAGATCATGATGTACTGTATATAATACTCAACGAAGCTGACGATTTTTCTATGTATGTAGGTGTGGCATTCAAACGATGGACGGGCACACTTCTGAGAGTCCTAATGGAGCTGATCTGTCTGAAGCTAGCAACCAGACCAACAACGGACCACCTCCCACTGTGCATCAAATATCTGATATTGCATTATCGCATTACGAGAACTGGTCCAAGCTAAACGGAGAGAGTACAAACACGAAGGAGGTATACAGCAATTCTGGTCACTCCGCCCGAAGGCCTGGAATGGCTTGGATGGCCCTCTGAAGGCCGAAGAATGGCTGCGAAGCACCGAGGATGACTTGAGAGCAGCTCAGATCATGGAATATGCATGGGTGGACACTACCAAATCCCAACTGATTGACGGAAGTAGAATCTGGTGGAACTCCACTTAATGTCGTCTGCAACGACCAATCGACAGGAAAACATTCACCGACCACTTCAACACCCAGTACTTCTCACACGAAGCACAGATGGAACTGCAGGCTCGGTTTGTCAGGTTGAAGCAAGGTTCCATGTCAGTGGAACAGTATGATGCCCAATTCACAATGCTTAGCCGTTTTGCTCCCAGGATGGTTGCCACCCCTCTGACCCGAGCTCAATGCTTTAAGCAATGGCTGAACATAGAGGCTCGACGAAGCTTGGTCGGTCGCCAACTCTGTACCCATACTGAGGTTCTCGCTACAGCTCGCGAGTACGAGTTCATCGAACGAGAAGAGAAGCAAGAACAAGCTTTAGCTGCCCCTCCCTGAAGGCAGCCACCTCCTACATCGGCTGATGGATCCAGTCATCGACCTCCATCCAATCTGCATCGCCTAGTCCAGCAGACTCGGTTCAAGAGGCCAGCACTACAGCAACATCGGGAGTGCTTCTATTGTGGTAAAACTTGACACATAAAAGAAGAATGTCGATCGTACCTAAACCTTTGCTTGATTTATGGATCCAAGGACCATGGAGCAAGGGATTGCCCAGAATATAGATATAGAGATGATGTTGATGCCCCAGCAAGGAACGCTTCGTGTAACGACTGCTTTTCATGTATCTGGATTTATTATAATATAATATATGTTTTGGTGGATTTTCTCCTCATGTGTGGTTTTCGTCTCCGTAGCTTTCATTTTCGATCGATTCGTCGTATTTTCTCGTTTCTTCCTTAGGATTGTCGATTTCGAAGTATGTCATTCGTGACGGACTTCATAACGGTCGTATCTTACTATTAGATCAAGCCTAGGAGTCTTAGGAGTTGATCCCGGGGCCCCACGCTCCGTATCGGAACTTTTTGTGCTCATTAGCCGGTATAAGAAGGGGCACCGACCGACTAGATGACGATCCAGTCGGTCGGCAATCCTTCTTGGACTGACTAGTTGGCTTTCTAAATTTCTCAGGAGTTACTGTTTATCGTTAGTCGGTCTAAGAACGTTGGTTGACCGACTAGGTTGCAAACTAGTCGGTCGGCAATGCTTCTTTAACCGACTAACTCATCATCTAAATTTTAGTATCAGTACTGTTCATTCTTAGTCGGTCTAAGTTCATCTTTCGACCGACTAGTTGTTAAACTAGTCGGTTAAGTTTTGTACTCAGACCGACTAATTCTTGGTTCTACTGTACAGTCAAGTTACTGTTTACTCTTAGTCGGTTTACGAACGTTCACCGACCGACTAGATATCAAACTAGTCGGTCAATATTTGTTCATGGACCGACTAATTCTAAATCCTATTTTCATTCAGAAGTTACTGTTTGCACTTAGTCGGTCTGCGTTGGTCGACCGACCGACTAGTTGCCAAACTAGTCGGTCAGTGGTTGCTCTTTGACCGACTAACCTGTGTTAAAACCCTAATTTCTGGGCAGCCGCCAGCCCAACCTATTTATACCCCTCCCAAACGTTTCTTCTTCCTCCCTCACGACCCAAAACCCTAAAATCTCCCCCATTGAGCCCCCATCTTCCTCCAAGCTTCATTCCTTCATTCCAAACCCTAGAATCATCATCCAAACCATCCATTCACTCTTTCCACCTCTCATCTTCCCCAAATATCCATCAAATCCCCAAAATCTCCCAAAAACCCTAGTTCTCCAAACTTCCCCAATCTTTTCCAGATCTGATCCTAGGGTTCTCCGGAGTGTTTCTTCCGCCTCCTCTCGGTAAGAAATCGATTCCTCTATGTTTTTATAACCTATTTGTATTTTTATGAAACCCTAATAAAATTTCATGTTGTTTGATGATTGTTCCCCCATAACAGCGATTTCCCCGTAGATTGGCATCCGTGTGACGAACCTTCGTGATCGTCATCCCCGGTGCTAGGCAAGTGAAACTTGCCACTTAGGGTTTAGGCCATGTTTTAGGCCATTTGCTTGTTGTAGGCGTAAAAGAGGCTAGGCGACGAAATGATACTCGCCTAGGCGCAAATTGGGGAACTAGCTTGACAACGAATCTAGTTCCGACATATAGCATGTTGCACAATTACCATGTCATGTTTACTTTCCATTAACGGTACGCGAATTAATTGTCATGTCATTGCATTCTCTAAGTGCTTTTATGATTGTGTAGCTTTGCTACGAATGCTTGTGTTCCTGGCTCGTGTTCCAGAAGCGAGCCCTGTAGTTGGAAACCCCAAGGCTCGGATACCGGCTAGGTGCACCCCTATGCCAATTACACTTCCTGGCTCGTGTTCCAGAAGCGAGCTCAGTGAGTTGGAAACCCCAACGCTCGACACATATGGGTGGGGTAAGAGATAAGCGGACTGAGCCCCGAGTTGGCCTGATCCGCCACTCCGGCCAGCAGGTGGACTCTCTAGTGCACAAGTGATTAATAGTGATAGAGATAAGCGGCCTGAGCCACGAGCTGGCCAGTAGGTGGACTCTCTATGCACTAAGTGATAAACAGTAATGAGTGATTAATAGTGATAGAGATAAGCGGCCTGAGCCACGAGCTGGCCAGCAGGTGGACTCTCTATGCACTAAGTGATAAACAGTGATAAGTGAAAATAGTGATGAGTGATTCGTAAATTAGTGATTTGGTAGCTTTTGCTACATAGTGCGTGCTTGCCTCTTTTAAACGGTTGCATCATACTTAACTGCCATGTCATGCATACTAAAACTGCTAGGTTGCTTGTTGCCTTACTTTCAGTTTCCTTGCCCAAGTCTTTTAGACTTGCTGACATGTGCCCCTTTACTCTTTTGGGTGACACATGTTAGATCCTGAGCCTGAGTACCTTGTGGAGGGTGAGGTGTTTGCGGACGCCGAGCTTGCGCCCGTGCTGGACGGGGAGTACGTGGACACTGGGGACTAGTCCTAGTGTCTTCGTTGTGTTTTACTTTTGTTTAGACAGTTGTTTTGTTATCGGTGCGTAGCACCTATACTTTGTTATGTCATTGCTTTTGTTGGCCTTGTTCTGGGCCTTTAGACTCTTTCTTTTAGCCTGATGGCTTTTCTGGATGTTGGACTTATTATTATGTTGGACAATTTATGAGATGTGAGCTTTTATTTCTGTCTCTCCTTGTATTATTATTGTTGTTCCGTTGTGGTTACAGGGACCTGCTTGTGTTTTATTGACGCTTATCGGGTTTGGGGCTTCACAGCTCCACTCTCATGCGGACCTTTTCACGTCTCGCCTCCATTTTAGGGAAGCGGGTCGTGACAGGTTTTGTTGGTGGCCCATGCAGGTCCTTCTGTAACTTCGATTTTTTGGAATAGCGATAATAATATTAGAATGTCCAATAAACTAAGTTCGACGTCCGATGTCATAAGCTATGAGTCTAATCTGATTCGTTCTCTGTGTCATTAGATGGCAGGAAGGCGTTTCACCCGTGGTGGGGGCAGTGGTGCGCTCCCTCATGATGAGGAGCCTGAGCGGGAACCCACCAGCGGTGAGATGATGCGGATGATGCTCCAGATGATGCAAGTGCAGCAGGGCGTGCTTCTGCAAGTCCAGAATGCTCCACTTGCTCGAGCTGCCCGGGCTCTTCCGGATGCCCCTCGCTCAAAGCCAGGAGCGAAGCAATTTCGGGAGCTGGGTCCCGCATATTTTGATGGTTCTGAGGGTCCTCTGGCTGCCGATGAGTGGATTCGGAACATCGAGGACAATCTGAAGATGGCCAAGATCACCCCGGCTGGATGGGTTGATTTGGCGAAGAGGCAACTCAAGGATAATGCTCGGAATTGGTGGGATGCGGAAGAGAAGATGTTGGTGGAGCCGATAGCTTGGGCTACCTTCAAGGCCAGATTTGAGGGTGAGTTCTTTCCGAAAGCTGCCAGGGAGGAGATGCTGCAGCGTTTTATCGATTTGAAGTAGGGGAGCTCGTCGGTGGACCATTATCACCAAGAGTTCATGAGGCTGAGTCGGTTTGCGCCAAAGATGGTGCAGGACGCTGAGGAGAGAGCTCAGAGGTTCCTGCAAGGGCTTGCTTCGGAGCTCCAGAGTTTTGTGACCTCTTCTGACCGGGAATCTTATCAGAAGGTTCTAGTAGCAGCCAAGAGGCAGGAGCTGATCGTGAACCAGAGGAGGGGGTCTGTTGTTGGTGCTGGGAAGAGGCCTGTGGAACAGGCGAGAGCTGTGGTTAGACCTGGGTTCAGGCCGAACCAGCCTGCTCAGTTTAAGAGGCCAGGAGGGCC
This sequence comes from Scilla litardierei, assembly GCA_030789695.1. Taxonomy (NCBI): domain Eukaryota; kingdom Viridiplantae; phylum Streptophyta; class Magnoliopsida; order Asparagales; family Asparagaceae; genus Scilla; species Scilla litardierei. The sequence continues at coordinate 31,808 of JAULAV010003399.1, forward strand.
TGTTCGGAGGACTTGCCATTTCTGTGGCAAGGAGGGCCATATCAAGGAATCATGTAGGAAGTTCTTGGGGCAATGTATTGCCTGTGGAGATCCCGCCCATGTTCTCAGGGAGTGCCCGAGGTTGAAGCAGCCTTGGAAGGCACCTATTGCTGCCCCGCCATTGCAGCAGAGAGCCCCGGTGCCCACTGGTCGTGGGGTACCCCTTGTTCCGCAAGGGCATGCCTTTCGGCAGGCAGTTCCGCCAAGGAGGCAGGCATTTTTGATGACCGAAGAGGAGGTTTTGGCTATGGATGAGGTCATTGCAGGTAACTTCCAATCTAGTTGTTCCTTCCCTAATTAGTTGATTGTTAAAATTATGTTGGATGCTTGTGTATGAATGTTGCTAGAATAAGATTTGATTGATTAGACTGTTTATTAGGTGTGGTTTTGGTTTGCGCGTTCCCTGCCCGAGTCCTCTTTGACTCTGGTGCATCGATGTGCATTTTGGCCCAGAGCTTCGTGGAGAAGCATTCCTTGTCGACGTCCCCTCTCTCCAAGAGTTGGAACATCGTTACAGGGAATGGAGTAGTCACGGTGCATCGTGGGTGCACTCCTTGCTCTGTGGTGGTCTGTGGACATGAGCTTTTCGCTGATTTCATTGTCCACGACATCATCAACTATGATGCAGTTCTTGGGATGGATTGGCTTGCGAGCTTCTATGCTACGATTGACTATCGAAGGAAGAAGGTGGTATTCGAGATTCCCGGACATCCAGTATTTGAGTTCAGTCGTGGTAGCAGTTCGCTTGGTCCTGTCAGATTTCGGGCCAGGCCGGTGGAGGCTGTGGCTACGCAGATGGAGCTGGAGTGGCCAGCTGTGGTGCGAGATTTTGGCGACATCTTCCCCGAGGAGATGTCTGGTTTGCCGCCTGATCGGGCTTTGGAATTTTCTATCGATCTTGTTCCAGGTGCGCAGCTGATTTCGAAGGCGCCGTATCGTATGGCACCTGCTGAATTGGAAGAGTTGTGGAAGCAGTTGGATGAGCTTTTGCAGAAGGGTTATATTAATCCTAGCGTGTCTCCGTGGGGAGCACCGGTGTTGCTGGTTAAGAAGAAGGATGGTTCGCGTCGCATGTGCGTGGACTATCGGGAGTTGAATGCGGTGACCATTAAGAATAAATACCCGTTGCCTCGCATCGATGATATTTTTGATCAGCTTGGAGGTTCGAGGGTGTTTTCTAAATTGGATCTGAGAAGTGGTTACCATCAGTTGAAGGTGAAGAAGGATGATGTTCCGAAGACAGCGTTCAAGACGAAGTATGGACACTATGAGTTCGTGGTTATGCCTTTCGGCGTAACTAACGCGCCCGCAGTTTTCATGAATCTGATGAACCTGATTTTCTACGACTTTTTGGATAAGTTTGTCGTTATCTTCATTGACGACATTCTGATCTATTCGAAGTCAGAGGAAGAGCATGCCTCGCACTTAAGGACGGTGTTGGAGATTTTGAGGAAGCATCGTTTGTATGCTAAGTTTTCGAAGTGCGAGTTTTGGCTGGATAGAGTTGCTTTTCTCGGGCATGTGGTGACTGGAGATGGTATTTCAGTGGATCCCGAGAAGATTCGGGCCATCATGGAGTGGCCTGTTCCGTCGTCCGCGTCTGAGATTCGGAGTTTCCTTGGACTTGCTGGTTATTATCGGCGATTCATTAAGGACTTTTCTCGTATTGATGAGCTAATGACCAGGTTGACGCGGAAGGATGTTACTTTTGTTTGGTCGGGTGATTGTGAGAGTGCTTTTGGTATTCTGAAGGAGAGGTTAACGACTGCCCCTATTCTTGGTGTGCCTGATCGCAGCGGTGGATTTGAGATCTTTTGCGATGCTTCTGGCAAGGGTCTCGGTTGTGTGTTGCATCAGCATGGGCATGTTGTGACGTATGCGTCTCGTCAGCTTAAGGTTCATGAGAAGAATTACCCGACGCATGATTTGGAGTTGGCTGACGTTGTGTTTGCTCTTAAGATTTGGAGGCACTTCTTGCTGAGTGAGAAAGTGAAGATTTTCACCGATCACAAAAGCTTGAAGTATATTTTCACTCAGAAGGAGCTCAACATGCGACAGCGTCGATGGTTGGAGCTTATGGCGGATTATGAGATTGATTTTCAGTTTCACCCTGGCAATGTAAATGTGGTCCCAGATGCTTTGAGTAGGCTTCCAGCGGTGATGATGTTGACCTCGCAATGGAGATTGCAGCAGGATTTTTGCGAGTCTGGTGTGGAGATTGTTCTTCCTGGGGAGGCTTCTTCGTTGATGTACATGCAGGTACAGTCGACGATCGTGGATCAGATTAAGGCTGGCCAGGCTGAGGATCCGAAGCTGGTGAAGATTCGGGAGCAGGTGGAAGCCGGTCTGCGGACTGACTTTTTGATTCATGAGGATGGCTCGCTGAGGTTCGGAGCCAGGTTGTGTGTGCCAGCTGGGGATATCAGAGAGGAGTTGATGGTGGAGGCACACAGTTCGCCATATTCTGTGCATCTTGGTGGCACCAAGATGTACCAGGATCTTCGTCTGAATTATTGGTGGCATGGTATGAAGAGGAGTGTGGCTCGGAGTGTAGCCAAGTGCTTGGTTTGCCAGCAAGTGAAGGCGGAGCATCAGCGTACGGCCGGGTTGCTACAACCGCTTCCGATTCCGGAGTGAAAATGGCAACACATCACTATAGATTTCGTGACTGGACTACCTCGGAGTTCGAAGCAGAATGACGCGATTTGGGTGATCGTAGATCGATTGACCAAATCTGCGCACTTTATTCCGTTCCGAGTGGGACAGTCCATTGAGGCGCTAGCAAGGAGATATATGGAGGTAAAATTCTTTTACTCTCCGTTTTTATTTCCTTTACCTAGTTTGGATAGTGATGTAACGTGAAACGTGCAGGAGGTTGTGCGACTTCATGGAGTCCCCGTGAGTATCGTGTCTGACAGGGACACGAGGTTCACATCTCAGTTCTGGCAGAGTTTGCAGAAGAGTTTGGGTACGCGTCTGAGTTTCAGCACGGCGTACCATCCGCAGACGGATGGCCAGTCCGAGAGGACGATTCAGATTTTGGAAGACATGCTGAGGGCATGCATGTTGGATTTCAAGGGTCCGTGGGAGGACCATCTGCATTTGGTGGAGTTCTCTTACAACAACAGCTTCCAGGCGAGTATTGGCATGGCGCCATTCGCCGCTCTTTATGGGAGGAAATGTCGATCGCCATTGAGTTGGGATGACGTTGGTGATCGGGAGTTGTTGGGACCTGAGATGATCGTGGAGGCCGTGGATATCGTCAGGAATATTCGGGAGAGGTTGAGAATTGCTCAGGACCGTTTTAAGCATTGGGCGGATGCTAAACGTCGTCCTTTGGAGTTTCAGCCGGGCGACCATGTGTTCTTAAAGATTTCCCTGAATCGTGGTGTGATTCGTTTCGGGAAGCGTGGGAAGTTGAGCCCGCGATACATTGGACCGTTTGACGTTTTGGAGAGGGTTGGCGAGGTAGCTTATCGCTTGGCCTTGCCGCCATCTTTGGAAGGAGTTCACAATATTTTCCATGTGTCGCAGCTTCGTCGATACATTAGCGATCCGTCTCATGCGGTGGATTTTTCGGAGATTACCGTTCGCCCCGATATGACGTATGACCAGCATCCAGTGCAGATTCTGGACAGGCGTCAGAAATCGCTTCGGAACAAGATTGTCAATCTTGTGAGGGTGATGTGGCGACACGGCTCACCTGGAGAGTCTACTTGGGAGAATGAGGATGAGATGCGAGAGCGTTTCCCACTTTTGTTTCTGGACTCGTGAGTATTTGGAAATTCCGAGGAAGGAATTTTTCTTAAGTTGGGGAGGATGTAACGACTGCTTTTCATGTATCTGGATTTATTATAATATAATATATGTTTTGGTGGATTTTCTCCTCATGTGTGGTTTTCGTCTCTGTAGCTTTCATTTTCGATCGATTCGTCGTATTTTCTCGTTTCTTCCTTAGGATTGTCGATTTCGAAGTATGTCATTCGTGACGGACTTCATAACGGTCGTATCTTACTATTAGATCAAGCCTAGGAGTCTTAGGAGTCGATCCCGGGGCCCCGCGCTCCGTATCGGAACTTTTTGTGCTCATTAGCCGGTATAAGAAGGGGCACCGACCGACTAGATGACGATACAGTCGGTCGGCAATCCTTCTTGGACCGACTAGTTGGCTTTCTAAATTTCTCAGGAGTTATTGTTTATCGTTAGTCGGTCTAAGAACGTTGGTTGACCGACTAGGTTGCAAACTAGTCGGTCGGCAATGCTTCTTTAACCGACTAACTCATCATCTAAATTTTAGTATCAGTACTGTTCATTCTTAGTCGGTCTAAGTTCATCTTTCGACTGACTAGTTGTTAAACTAGTCGGTTAAGTTTTGTACTCAGACCGACTAATTCTTGGTTCTACTGTACAGTCAAGTTACTGTTTACTCTTAGTCGGTTTACGAACGTTCACCGACCGACTAGATATCAAACTAGTCGGTCAGTATTTGTTCATGGACCGACTAATTCTAAATCCTATTTTCGTTCAGAAGTTACTGTTTGCACTTAGTCGGTCTGCGTTGGTCGACCGACCGACTAGTTGCCAAACTAGTCGGTCAGTGGTTGCTCTTTGACCGACTAACCTGTGTTAAAACCCTAATTTCTGGGCAGCCGCCAGCCCAACCTATTTATACCCCTCCCAAACGTTTCTTCTTCCTCCCTCACGACCCAAAACCCTAAAATCTCCCCCATTGAGCCCCCATCTTCCTCCAAGCTTCATTCCTTCATTCCAAACCCTAGAATCATCATCCAAACCATCCATTCACTCTTTCCACCTCTCATCTTCCCCAAATATCCATCAAATCCCCAAAATCCCCCAAAAACCCTAGTTCTCCAAACTTCCCCAATCTTTTCCAGATCTGATCCTAGGGTTCTCCGGAGTGTTTCTTCCGCCTCCTCTCGGTAAGAAATCGATTCCTCTATGTTTTTATAACCTATTGGTATTTTTATGAAACCCTAATAAAATTTCATGTTGTTTGATGATTGTTCCCCCATAACAGCGATTTCCCCGTAGATTGGCATCCGTGTGACGAACCTTCGTGATCGTCATCCCCGGTGCTAGGCAAGTGAAACTTGCCACTTAGGGTTTAGGCCATGTTTTAGGCCATTTGCTTGTTGTAGGCGTAAAAGAGGCTAGGCGACGAAATGATACTCGCCTAGGCGCAAATTGGGGAACTAGCTTGACAACGAATTTAGTTCCGACATATAGCATGTTGCACAATTACCATGTCATGTTTACTTTCCATTAACGGTACGCGAATTAATTGTCATGTCATTGCATTCTCTAAGTGCTTTTGTGATTGCGTAGCTTTGCTACGAATGCTTGTGTTCCTGGCTCGTGTTCCAGAAGCGAGCCCTGTAGTTGGAAACTCCAAGGCTCGGATACCGGCTAGGTGCACCCCTATGCCAATTACACTTCATGGCTCGTGTTCCAGAAGCGAGCTCAGTGAGTTGGAAACCCCAACGCTCGACACATATGGGTGGGGTAAGAGATAAGCAGACTGAGCCCCGAGTTGGCCTGATCCGCCACTCCGGCCAGCAGGTGGACTCTCTAGTGCACAAGTGATTAATAGTGATAGAGATAAGCGGCCTGAGCCACGAGCTGGCCAGCAGGTGGACTCTCTATGCACTAAGTGATAAACAGTAATGAGTGATTAATAGTGATAGAGATAAGCGGCCTGAGCCACGAGCTGGCCAGCAGGTGGACTCTCTATGCACTAAGTGATAAACAGTGATAAGTGAAAATAGTGATGAGTGATTCGTAAATTAGTGATTTGGTAGCTTTCGCTACATAGTGCGTGCTTGCCTCTTTTAAACTGTTG
>JAULAV010003400.1:0-24999 GCA_030789695.1 Scilla litardierei
AGGGGGAAGCGGTGCTATACTACCTATCTACTGCTAGGTTGAGTTAGACTTGCGGGTTTATTGGTGGATGTGGAATATGGAATGTTGTAATGGCGATGGATGCGAAGGTCATGTCACTCGATATCACAAACAAAGGATTCCACATAATACAAAAGAATAAAATATAAAAGACTAGGGCCTTAGGACTCGCCACTAGGATCGTCAAAAGTCGACGCTAGGCTAGGACTCTTACGTTGCATTGGTTTTATTGGGGGATTGTAGCATCTTGAAAGTAAATTCATGCGTCTGGGCATCATGGATCTAATGTATCGCATTAACCCTGCTCTCGCGATAGGCACATATGATACGTGCATTAAGGATCTACAAAGTTCTCACCACTCTCATGGTTCGAACGCTCTCAACTCGTACCACTCCCATGGGTTAGAGCTTCGAGGTATTTTGGTGGCTCTTATTGAAGCAATGGCGGTATCCGTCAATTAGTGATATAGTTCGTCGGTGGATCCCATCAAGTCACGAGCCGGGCATGGTCACGAGCCTTGGTTGGATCCACTAACTCCCTAATTAAATCTGTAGGATACTCCTTAAGCTAATCGATTCCACCGACCGTGGGCACGATCTTAGTACGAGTTCTCCTAGGGATTTGGCTGGATCAACCAAAATACCACCCCATTTATATCCAACTCATCATAAAAATCCTATCTTTGCATCTAGATCCTAAAATCCTAGGGCTACTCCATTAGCCCTAGATAGAATTACTCATGCATGATAACAATAGATATAAGAACAATAGAAAAACTTCATTGCATGCATCAAGGGGATATTAAATAATCAATCAATGAAAAGAGCTGAAATAGAATTAAAGAAAAGTAAAATACTTATTTTAAGCATAGCCTCACTCTCCAAAAGATCGTCTCCAAAAAACTCTAAAAAACTCTCTAAAAAACTCCCTAAAATGACGGATATCCCCCTAATATATCTCCCCTCAAAAACCCTCGCCAACCGCTTCAAGAAGCCCTCTCAAAGTCGTCCCCAAAGCAGGATCCAAACGCAACTTAAAAATCTGGGCCCACGACGACTCGGTCCGAGTAGGTAGCTGCTCGGTCGAGTCGTCAGAAAATATGAATTCCTTGTCCAAAACCGCGGTCTGCCTGCTCGGACCGAGTAGGCTGCTGTTCGGTCGAATTATCACTCTGCTCGGTCGAGTATATAGCTGCTCAGTCGAGTAGGCAGCTACTCGGTCGAATTATCACTCTGCTCGGTCGAGTAGGGTCCTGCTCAGTCGAGTAGGTGGTCGAAAACAGATTTCAGTACTACAGCATCAGCTTGCAAAAATTCCCCAGAGCTAATCCAACCTCTGATTAGCACGTTCTTGGTAGCCTTCGAACCGTATTAAAGTCTACTATCTGGAAAAAAATATCAGAAAAATATTGAAAAATCTCAGGTGATAGCAGATTTGAAAAAAGTGCACGGCTATCCTGTTTCTATCACTTCAGGTCGCTCGATTCCTTCACCGCATCATAGCTCGATCGAGCGACCTGGAATATATGAGTCATGGTATTATAGAACCATGCTTTCTTCATTCTCCTATTCTTCGCTCCTTCTCTCTTGCCCCTTCCTTGCTCCCCAACAGCTTTGAGTCACCGAACACGACGCTTCAGGAGTTCTAGTGTCGAAGCACGCGCTCTCTCCTCCAATATACTCCAAATTGCTCGATATTCCCTAAAATGCAACACAACGTTTTTAAAGTACAATAGTTCCAATTATGAGCGTAAAAGCGTATGAAATATGTAATTGAGCAATCATTTTGACGTGTAATCATATAGATAAAAAAGTGGAATATAATGACACATCAATATGCCTAGTGGACGGTGCATCAACGCACTCTATTCTTCAGTGTATGGACTACTTTACGAGCATTGGTAGTTACTCTGGTCTATTGAGAACAATCTCAGGACCAGCTGATATAATAGAAGGATCAGTGGTAGCAATCATTTTGCTCCCCTATAACACACATTAAACTTAGAGATGTGCTATACTCACCTAAATCGATCCGAAATCTTCTAAGTTTTAAAGCTATCCGTTTAAATGGGTATCACTTAGAGACGGTCGAGGATAATAAAAAAGAATACTTGCACGTAACGTCTCTTATAAATGGTATAAAAACCATTGTAGAACGTATCAAGGGATTCCCCACGTGTCTTTACCAGACAAGTATTCACTCTCCAGAAGTATACATGATGGAGCACATGCAGTGCCCTCAAATACCAGAATTTCAACTCTGGCATAGTAGGGTGGGACACCCTAGATCTGTTATGATGCACTGCATCATAAATAGCTCAAGGGGTATAATTTTGAAGAATCTAAAGATTTTTCAAAAAGGTAATTTCCCATGTCCACCCTGTTACAAGGATAAACTAATAACGAGACCCTCTCCACTTAAAGTGGACTTGGAGTCTCCTAGCTTTCTGGAGAGAATCCATGGGGACATTTGTGGGCCTATACACCCATTAAGTGGTCCCTTCAGGTACTTTATGGTCCTGATAGACGCATCTACTAAGTGGTCACATGTGTGTCCACTGTCCACCCGTAACTTGGCATGTTCTAAGCTTTTAGCTTAGATAATCAAGTTGCGGGCCCACTTCCCTGATCACCAGATAAAGAAACTTCGTTTGGATAATACGGGGGAGTTTACATCACAAGTTTTTCTAGACTATTGCCAAGCATCGGGCATTGAAGTTAAACATCCTTTAGCACATGTTCACACCTAAAATGGGTTAGTAGAATCTCTAATAAAGAGGCTACAATGGATTGCTCGTCCATTACTACTTCAATCCCAGTTGCCGGTGAATGCATGGAGTCATGCAATATTGCATGATGCATCTTTAATAAAATACAGACCTTCTGGAGGTCAGTCATCTTCTCCTATGCAATTAGCACTTGGAGTACCACCAATTGTCTTACATTTGAGAATATTTGGTTGTGCAGTATACGTCCCCATAGTACAACCACAAAGGACAAAGATGGGCCCACAATATCGTCAAGGCATTTATGTTGGGTTTGACACACCATCTATAATAAGATTCCTAAACCCCCTTACGGGAGACGTTTTCAAGGCACGTCTAGAAGACTGTGAATTTAATGAAACATCATTTCCAAGACTAGGCTTATAAACCAAGAAGCCTGAAGCTTCAGAGAGTATCTCTTGGGATACACAGAAATTAAGTCACGTAGATCCGCCTACGAGCCAGTGTGAGGAGGAGGTCCTGAAGATTCTCCATATCCAAAACACTGTCCATATCTTGCCGGACAAATTTACTGACAACCAGAAGATTGTCAGATCACATGTTTATGCTGTTAACACTCCAACTAGGATTGACATACCACAATATGGATGCAATCCGCCTGCAGCAGAGATGGTTGGACCTCTTAAAAAGAGAGGACGACCACTGGGATCCAAGGATCAAGTCCTTCAAAAGAGTAGGACCACTGGCAATGGTCAAACAATACCACCACAGGATGCTACTATAAGCCCTGCTCTCTCATCTCTCCCAAACTCTCAAAGAGAGGAAAAACCGGGAGAAAATGAAGTTTCGATACATTATGTACAAACTGGGGAGTATTGGGACAGAAAGAGCACCATTATAGATGACACATTTGCGTGTAATATTGCCATCAACGTTGCGTACTGCGACGATGATATTGAATCACATTCTCTGACAGAATGTCAAAGTAGAGATGATTGGCCAAAGTGGAAAGCGACAATAAAAGTAGAGTTGGATTCACTCACAAAACACAAGGTCTTTGGACCAATTATCCAGACACCAAAAGGTGTAAACCCTGTAGGTTATAAATGGGTATTTGTTAGAAAATGAAATGAACAGAATGAGATCATTTGCTACAAAGTAAGGCTTGTAGCGCAGGGTTTTACCCAACGTCCAGGGGTGGATTTTGACACCACATACTCCCAGGTCATGGACGCGATCACCTTTTGATTCCTTATTGGCTTAACAGCTCAAAAAGGTTTGGATATGCAGCTTATGGACGTCGTGACTACATATATATATGGCAATTTAGACCGAGACATCTTTATGAGATTGCCTGACGGTTATTCTTTACCTGCAGCACTAAAAGAGAGACAACGTGACGTCTACTCAGTGAAACTGCAATGATCATTAAATGGTCTGAAATAATCTGGAAGGATGTGATATTACAGACTGAGCGAATTCCGTGCGAAGCAAGGATTTGTAAATGATCCAGTCCGTCCTTGCATCTTTATTAGAGCAAAGGCAACAGGATTTGTCATTATAGCCATCTACGTGGACGACTTGAAACTCATCGGATCTCCTGGAGAGATCACTGAGATTTCTAGAAGCTTGACAGAAACTTTCGAGATGAAAAACCTCGGAAAGTCAAAATTCTGTTTAGGTCTTCAAATAGAGCATCTTAACGATGGGATCATGTTACATCAGTCAACTTATACATCAAACTTACTGAAAAATTTCCAAATGTATAAGTGCCACCCCTCAGTACCCCTATGGTCGTGAGATCATTGGATGTACATAAAGACCCCTTCTGACCGCTGGAAGAGGGGGAGGAAGTACTAGGCCCTGAAGTGCCTTATTTAAGTGCTATTGGTGCACTCCTTTACCTGGCTAACTGCACTCACCCTGACATAGCATTTGCAGTCAACTTATTTGCCAGATATAGTGTTGCACCTACACAGCGGCATTGGGCCGGAATTAAGCATCTTTTGCGCTACCTCCAAGGGTCCATAAACTTATGTCAATTCTATAGGAAAGGGGCAACAACATGTTTAGTTGGTTATGCTGATGCAGGTTACAGATCCGATCCTCATACAGAGAAGTCTCAAACCGAATACATGTTCACTTATGGCGGCACTGACATATCTTGGAGATCTGTGAAGCAGACCATGACGACCGTCTCATCCACACATTCAGAACTTCTAGCAATCCATGAAGCAAGTAAAGAGAGCTTCTGGCTACGTTCTGTGATCCAGCACATTCTCACCTCTGCCGGCCTGAAGCCCGACGTTCTTGAGCCTACTACAATCTATGAAGACAATGCAGCATGTATAGCCCAGATATAGGACGGCTACATCAAAGGCGACAAGACAAAACATATCTCTCCCAAGTTCTTCTGGACGCATGACCTTCAGAAGCAAAAGCTAATTAAGGTACAAAAGATCCAATCTTGTAATAATTTGACGGGTTTGCTTACCAAATCCCTGCCTATTAGTATCTTTAAGAAACTTGTAAGTGGGATTAGGATGATGAGAGTGAGAAAATGTAAACTGGGTCAGGATGAGAGAACTATGAATGTAAAGATACATAGGATGCTGATGTATAGATTCATAAGAAATCTGCATGCTTGAATCTTGGTCAGATGAGGGGGAGTCAACAGTATTTTTGTATTCTTTTCCATTGGCTATTGGTTTTTTCCACAAGGTTTTCCATAGTCAAGGTTTTGATTAGGGAACCTCGTTGACTCTGGATCCTGAAGTATCCATCCCTAGACACATCCCTAAAACATGGGAAGTTATGGAGAAACTATTCTTTATTTAACAAGGCAGTTATCCTAACTTGGATCTTGAAGAATCCACCTTTTATTCCATGATTGGTTGGATAAGGAGAAGTGTTGTGAATATGCCCATTGGGCCCATTGGGTATCCACCTATCATTGAATGCTATATATATGAGGGCTGGTGGCTCATAACCCGCGACACCTTTTACCCTACGCTTTTCCATTCATAACATGAATCATTTTTTGGAACCACGTAAGATTTTTAGACTACTGATCAAAAAACGCATACAAATATAACACAACAATATCCTTAATATTTTTTAAATCAAAACGATATCTTTCTCTTTCATCGAAAGGTATTTCATGCCAACTTTCTCGACTCTCTAACAAAGACATCTGAGATATCTCTTTCATTGGAAGATATTTCATGCCAACTTTCCTTACTCTCTAACAAACACATATAAGATATCTCTTTCATCGGAAGGTATTTCATGCCAACTTTCCGACTATTTAGAGCGAGGGAAGCCATGAGAAAACATGGTCTAAATATCATTTCCTTGTATAGATTATCGATATGGGAGTTTCCATGGGCATAGACCTAGGTGCTGAATACACAAATCACTTGTTTAGAAGTTTGCCATTCAAATTTTACGGGGTTGCATTGAAAATTTTTTCTCATGTAACCTCCAACTCATTTCATTCTCCATCCTCTTCCTCTTCTTCTCTGTCGCCTGTGCTGGCCGCTGCCATCATGTCGCAGCCTGCCATAGCCCACGCCTACCACATCTCCATCCTCATGCATCACTCCTTTCCACCTCTTCCACCTCACCCTTCCTTCCTTCCCATCCCATCTGTCGTTGTCGTCTTCGTCGCTACCATAGCCACGGATGCAGCGGCAGAAAAATCGGGGAGGAGGATGAAGAGGAGAGGGATAATGTGTAGATATGACGTTTTACGTAAAGAAAAGAATGATTTTTTAAATAAAAATTTCGTTTGGGGTTTGTAAAGTGGTCGGTTAGCACATCAACTTGATCTAAGCCCGTAGCAACTCCTTACCAAAATTGACCGCACATTTGTTTCCGCTTCCCGATAGAGAAAGAATTACATTATACTGTCCTTTGCAAACTCATTTTTGAGTGCTGCTAATCACTTTATGCATTTTGATAAACATGTTCCATTTATTACATGCTCGCCAGTATCTCCTACAAGTTTGGGAGTTATTTTGTGAACCCACCGTTTTGCTCCACGCACATACCCTTTAATTACAAGTTTGCCATTCCTTCTCACACTTACAATTTATTTAAAAGTTTGTCATTAAAACTGTTCATCGCGTACACCAATTTACCATATTTTTGAAAAACAGTCTTAGCTCTATGCACGGGAAGGATGGGGTTTCTCGGGCGGGGGGGGGGGCGCAAAGATGGGGATGAGACTGGGGAGGGGAGCAAAGATGAGGCGGAGGCTGGGGACGAGGGTAAAAGATGAAAATTTTGTGAAATTTTCAATGATACACTTGCAAATTTTTAGCGGCAAACTTGGGTATGTGCGTAGAGCAAAACAATGGTTTCACAGGGTAATTTCCTGGAAATTTATGGAAGGCAATGGCAAACTTGTAAATAACCACAATACGTTTTGTCAAATGTTTGGTGACGACCAGCAGCCCTCCACCTTTTTAAGGTCAAAAACGCCACCTTTCCACCGTCTTTTTTGTCGAAAAGACTCGGCAATCTCTTTGAATCTCTATGGCGTATCCAGAATCAAAAGAAGCTTCAACCAAAGCAGCAATGGAGGGCACAGTTCGTTGCCCAGCAAACTACGTCCCTCTCTCCCCCTTGAGCTTCATCGAGCGAGCTGCGGTCGTCTACGCCGATCGCACCTCCGTTGTCTACGGATCGATCCGGTATACTTGGAGGCAGACCCGCGAGCGCTGCCTCAGGCTGGCTTCTGCCCTCTCTAATCTTGGGATCTCTCGCGGCGATGTGGTAATTGTTCCCGTTCTCTTTCATCGCTTACTCATCCCCTTTTCTGTTTGTGGAAAATTTTTGGATGTCAATTTGGTATTTGGGCTTGTTGTGCCCACTGACTTGGCACATGATTAGTTCAGTTTTTCTAAAAATATCTGCACAATTATCTGATAATTAATTGATAAATAACCATCATCATCATCATCTATGCATACAACTTATTTGTTGTAATTTCTCTTTGAAACTGGATATTGCGAAATTTATTTTATTCCTTTTTCCATGTTTTTTCGTACCAAATCAATTTGTAATTTATATTATTTGCTTCAGTTTAAGCTAAAACTTTCTCAAAAATAAGATAAGAGAAATTGAATTAGAAAGGGCGTCAACAACAGTAGACAATTTCAGATAAGTTTCAATCTTAAGCTTGCTTTTAAACTTAAGTAAATAAATAAAATAAAATATGTTGTAAGCTTGGCTGCTGCGGAACTCCATAGCCCTGTATTTATAGCAATATGATTACATAATGGGTGGATACCCACACAAATGGGCCTACAAAAGCCCGCTCATAACACTTCTCCTATCCATCCATTGTTGTAAGATAGGTATATGATCGCTTCAGGGTTCATAGAGCTTATCTGATCATTGGGTATGGATAATTCTGGATCCTAAGTTAAGCGTTCTTGCCTCGTTAAAACCTTTGACATGGAAAACTCAGTGGGAAAAACCAGTGGCTAAGGGAAAAGAGTACAAGTCTCTATAACTTCCTCTGATCGATGGATATCATCAGAGGTGAATACTTCTAGATCCAGAGTTGATGTAGTTGCCTCATTAAAACCTTTGGCCATGGAAAACCTAGTGGAAAAACCCATTAGCTAAGGGAAAAAGAGTACAACGCAACATCAACTCTCCCTGTTGTGTACAAGCTTCAGGCTTGTAGATCTTTCAACTCTTTCATCCCAATTCCTTTTACAAGTTTTCTAAAGGTACAGCGCGGTAAAGTTTTAGTAAATAGATCTGCCAGGTTGTTGCAAGACTGGATCTGCTGGATGTCGATCTGGTTGTCTACTTGTTGTTCATGCATCCAGAAGAGTTTGGGGGAAATGTGCTTTGTCCTGTCACCTTTGATGTAGCCACCTCGTAGTTGAGCTATGCCGGCAGCATTGTCTTCGTACATGGTGGCTTGTCCAAGATCTCCCGTTTTCAGGCCGGTAGTCACGAGGATGTGGTGGATGACTGAACGAAGCCAGAAGCATTCTCTGCTAGCTTCGTGGATCGCAATGAGCTCAGAATGGTTGGATGAGGTTGCTGTTGAAGTCTGCTTCACAGATCTCCATGAGATGGCTGTTCCACCGTATGTGAATACAAAGCCGGTCTGGGACTTTGCGGTGTGCAGGTCAGACTTGTATCCTGCATCTGCATAACCAACTAAGTTGGAGGATACGCCTTTCTTGAAGTATAGTCCCAGGTCAACTGACCCTTGGAGGTAGCGCAGAAGGTGCTTCACTTCGTTCCAGTGGCGCTTTGAAGGCGCTGAACTGTATCTGGTTAGTAGGTTAACTGCGAACGCTATATCGGACGCGTGCAGTTTGCCAGATAGAGGAGTGTTCCAATTGCACTCAGGTAGAGTACCTCGGGACCCAGTGCTTCCTCCCCCTCTTCCAGCGGCTAGAAGGGGTCCGTATTATTATCCAATGATCTGGCAACCATTGGTGTACTAAGCGGGTGACATTTGTCCATAAGGAAGTTTTTCTGCAACTTCTTTGTGCAGGTGGATTGATATAACATGATTCCTCTGCTTAGGTGTTCGATTTGTAAGCCTAGGCAGAACTTCGTTTTGCCAAGGTCTTTCATCTCAAAAGTCTGTGTGAGTCTCTTGGATATCTCAGCTATCTCTTCAGGAGATCCGATGAAGTTTAAGTCGTCTACGTAGATGTACGGCCGCTTCTGCTACAGGTGGATTGCATCCATCTTTGGGTATGTCAATCCTAGCTGGCGTGTTTACAGCAGGGACGTGTGATCTGACAATCTTCTGGTTGTCAGTAAATTTGTCCGGTAAAATGTGAGCTGTATTCTGTATTTGGAGGATCTTCGTGATCGCATCTTCACATTGGTTTGTACGCGAATCAAAGTGAGATAAAGTTTTGGTATCCTATGAAATGGTCTTTGAAGCTTCTGGCTTCTCTGTGTTTATGCCTAGTTTGGGAAAGGTACTTTCGTCAAACTCACAATCTGCTAGACGTGCCTTAAAGGTGTCACCCATTAGGGGTTCCAAGTATCTAATGATCGATGGTGAGTCGAATCCTATGTAGATAGCAAGGCGACGTTGAGAACCCATCTTGGTCCTCTGCGGTGGTGCTATGGGGACACAGACAGCGCATCTGAATGTCCTCAAGTGAGAGATATCCGGTGGAGTCCCATATGCGAGTTGCATTGGAGAATAAGATTGATTACCTAACCTTCGTTATCTTATTAGCGATGCAGCATGCAAGATGGCATGTCCCCATGCAGTCACCAGCAACTGGGATTGCATCAACAATGGACGAGTAATCCATTGTAGTCTCTTTATAAGAGATTCAGCCAACCCGTTCTGGGTGTGAACATGAGCTACATGATGTTCAACTTCAATGCCAGTTGCTTGGCAGTAGTCTAGGAAGACTTGGGATGTGAATTCTCCATCGTTATCTAGACGCAATTTCTTGATCTGGTTGTCTGGGAAATGAGTCCGTAACTTAATGATTTGTGCCAGTAGCTTTGCAAAGGCTACGTTGCGGGTGGACAGGAGGCACACATATGACCATTTAGAAGATGCGTCTATCAGTACCATATAGTACCGAAATGGGCCACTTGCGGGGTGAATATGCCCGCAAATGTCTTCATGTATTCTCTCTAAGAAGCTGGGAGACTCTGAGTCTACCTTAAGTGGAGATTGTCTCGTAATTAATTTCCCTTTGTGACAAGGGGGACAAGGAAATGCACCCTTTCGAAGTAGCTTCAGGCTTTTCGAGTTAATTCCACAGGATTGGGATATGATGCGGCGCATCATGTTCGATCTATGGTGTCCGAGTCTATTGTGCCAGAGTTGGAATTCTGGTTGATTATTGCACTTCTGGTGCTCAAGTGTGTTAGCTTCCATTGCTCGTATCTTTGTATGATAGAGACCCGCCGGGAGTCCCTCAAAACGCTCAACGATGGTTTTAACACTGTTTTTATTAGTCGTTACATACAAGAATTCTATGTCTTGTTTGTTCACCGTTTCTAGGTGGTTTCCGTTTAAACGGATATCTTTAAAACTTAACAGGTTTCTATGTGAGCTTGGGGAGAAAAGAACATATTTCATTAGTAGTTGTGTTTTGTTGGGGAGCAGAAAATGTGCTTCCCCTGATCCTTCAATTATTCCCGACGGACCAGAAATTGTATTCACGGTTCCATCGTATTTATGTATGCTTTGAAAAAAGCAAAGATCTTGGAGGATCGTGTGCGTAGATGCACTGTCCACTAGGCATTTATAATCCATCTAAAGTAAGAGAGAAAAAAGCATAGCAGTATAAGGCACAAAGATAACCAATTATCATTCAACGTCTGAAAATTATCCAACGAAACAAATAACTAGAGAGTAAATTGTTTCAACTACATTACATTGCAGAGAGAAAATAGATAAGGCTTAAGTCGAGCATGTCATCGTTTGAGAAGTCCTCAGCGATGAACCTGATTGGTGCCAGGTCTTCGTGTTCTACCAGGTTTGTTTCGGCTGGCATCTGGCTAGCTTTGTACAAGTCCTAGAGGTGGCATGGAGTCCGACAATTTCCGAACCAGTGTCTAGTCATGCCACACCTGTGGCATTTATCTTCCCAGTTTTTTCTGGGGGCAGATGTCTGGCCGTTGTCTTTCCTCTTCCACACATTTTTCTTCTTTACCTCGTTGTTGGACTTTGGAGGCTGTCCTCTAGCTTGCTTCTTCATTGCCTTTTCCTTCTGGGGGTTGCCTTTGAAATTGGTCCTCTTCTTCTGGGTGGAGATGTGGTGCGCTTCAGGCACAGGTGCAGTACCAGCAGGGCGCAAGTTATGGGTGGACAGAAGGAGGTCTCTATTCTGTTCTGCCATCAGAAGGTATGAGAGAAGCTCCGAGTATTTCATGAATTTTCGTTCACGATACTGTTACATCAATATGCCATCCTTCTCGTGGAAGGATGTATACGTCTTCCTTAACATGCGCTCCTGCGTCACTTTCTCACCACACAACATCAGGCGTGAGGTGATATTGAAAAGTGCCGAGTTGTACTCGGCGATGGACTTAAAGTCCTGGAGACGGAGGTTCTCCCTTTCATATCGCGCTCGGGGAAGGATAGCATCTTTTGGCTGTTTGTATCTATCCTCGAGAGTGGTTCATAACTCGTAAGAGTCTTCCACAGTGAGATTCTCGGCCTTCAGGGTCCGATCGATATGACGTCTGATATAGATAATTACTTTCGCTTTATCTATGTCAGAAACCTTATCGCCTACAACAATGGCATGACTCAGTCCCTATGAGCGCAGGTGGAATTTGATATCCGACTGCCAGCGCAGATAATTTTTGCATGTAGCATCCAATACATCAAAGTCGACGCTCGCGATTTTAGCCATTATCTCTAGCATGTTAAAAACTATGCAGTTAATTCGGTGAGTCGGCAGCGAGTCGGCCAAGTACCGACTCATGACTAGTCGACCGAGTCGGCGACTAGTCGACGACTAGTCGCACCCAGATGTTAACATATTTTATTTCATGTATCAGATGTTGCTTCTTTTTTAGGTTTGTACTGGGCATATAATTTTCTACCTCAGATAAATTCTATGAAAATTCACTATTTTTTTAATCTTTTGCCTGCATATTATTGCAGTTACTGTTATGTTAGAGTTCAATAGTATACACCTGGTTAGCGATGGAGGCGAACAACCATCAGTCGAAAGGATTATAGGGAAGCAGGCAATGAGACAGTTGGATTCTATGACAGAATAAGAAAATATACGCCAAGAATGAGATCTCTACATGGAAACAGATGTGGCCAGTCACAGTTTTAGAGTGAACATTTTCTAGAGTTCATTACTGATGGTCATCTGCTGAAAATCTCTTGGTGGGGAGAGTTTCAAGCCTTCTTAGCTTCCTCTTGGAATTCAACTCGATCCATTGTGAATGTTTTGATTACCACGAAGTTAGAACGGGAGACAAACAATTTTTCCTCTTGTATTTTGATTGTAGAAGTATGCTGAAAAAGTCGGACCAAGTCGGACAAAAAGTCGGACCAAATCGGTCAAAAAGTCAGACCAAGTCGACGCCTAGTCGGTGTCTAACTCACCTTCCGACTTTTGAAAAATTTCAAGTCGGTCCTCCACCGACTCTCGACTAGTCGGCGACTAGTCGGCGACTAGTCGGCGACTAGTCAGCGCCTCGATAGCATAGGTTAAAAATGAGCAATAATTAGATATTTTAAAATAAAACAAGTAATTATGCATTTCAGACACATGTATTTGTTGTGTGGATCTGCTAACCACCATTTTAAATAAAGTCCATACAGTCCCATAAAATATAAAATACAACTCGGGAACTCTCGTGGGGCCCCTATTCTTCTGGAAATAGATCTTCATCTTCGTGGGACGTGCGCCAGTCTTGGAATTTATACAATTATATCCTCACTACAAATTTCTCTCAAAAAAGAAAAAAATGCGAGGAAAAAGATGGTGATAGCTAGCCGATCCAAAACCACAACAAATATAAACATACGTCGCAGAGAAAATGCAGCAGACATTTTATTTTATCGCAGACAATTAATCATCACATGCAATTAATCATCACATGCATTTAATAATGGAAATGAAAAATTTTCGTTTAATAATTATTGGACCACCGGACAACGTCATACACCGTTAGGTTAGTTAACTAACAGCAGAGCGGTCGCAGGATCTTCCTAATTATTAAACGTGCAATAATCAAATAATTCCAAAATACGATGATTTATAAAGCATGTAATTAATTGGGATTTAACGAAGAAAAAATCTTAATTAAATCTGAAAAAGAATATGTAAAAACGAAGTTTTTGTGGGAAAACCCCTAGTTTGGGTTTTTGGAGGCGATCTGTCATGCGATCCCGTGCAAACGGCTAGGGTTTGCGTCGTGTGGGCCGTCGCGTCAGGCGGCTAGGATTTTGCCGTGCACGTCACCGCTTCGGGCGGCTAGGGTTTCGCTGCGTGCGCCGCCGCTTCGGGCGGCTAGGGTTTCGCCTCTCGCACGGGGGCTGGGGGTCGGGGGCTTGCCGCTGCCGAGTCAGGCGGCAAGGCGGTAGCTGTCGCTTGGGGCGGCAGCTGCATGCAGCTGCTTCAGGCGACGGTTAGATCGCATGGGGTGGGGGGTTTTTGCGCGCGCATAGCTGCTGGCCGCATGCCGACGAAGAAACCCCTCGAGGGTTTGAAATTTTTTTGGGGAAGAATTTGGTTAAAACATGATTTTTTATTTAAAAAAAATCTATTTTTAGTCTTCAAAACAACGTTTTTCATCGTAAAAATTGATTTTTATTTTTCATTAAAAGGTTGATTTAGCATGCAGATCTGAGATAAAAATCCGATCTATACTAACCAAATATTGATCCAAACAATGCGCATAAAAGTTTAGATCTAGGGAATAAAATTTACATCTAAATCCTACCCGCCGGATCTAGCGACGTTCGGTGAAGGAAGCCCATTCGCCTCGCGATTCGTCCGTCGGCAGAGGTTCGGCTCAGCTTTGAGCGTGCTGATAACGTGTTGTAAGCTTGGCGGCTATGGAACCTCTTAGCACTGTATTTATAGAAGTAGGGTTACATAATGGGTGGATACCCAATACACAAATGGGCCTACAAAAGCCCGCTCATAACAAAATAGAAATTGATTTGGTGTGAAACAACGCTGAAAGAGAGACATCCACTAAGTTATAGACGCTATGAAAGGCCTATTTATTAATTTTTTCTTGGATACATCGGATAGCATTTTAAAGCTCTAGGACTCGATCCTTACCTCCCTCAGCTCTAGGACTCGATCCTTCGACTCGACCCTTGCCTCCCTCAGCTATAGGACTCGATCCTTGCCTCCCATGAGGGAGGGGAGAGAAGGTGCAAATAGAGCAAAGACTCGTTGGCCAATTTATTAGTTTTTGTCTTCCGCATTAGATCTGTTTCAGGGTGTTTTCTCACCACGGATTGGTTGACTGGAGGATTGAAGGTCAACGCGATCACACGGGGTGCGCGTGGCCTCCGGGAGATGGGCGCAGCGGGTTCGGCTCGGCGAAGAGCGCGCGGGTCCGAGCATCGGTGTGCCGAAGGGGATCCTCGGCAGTGCGACGTCCTCCGTAGGGGGAGATGAACGGGCTCGGGGGTGAGCGCGTTCGGCTCCGAGTTGATTAGGCACCGAAGGGTAGCCTCGGCGCGGCTGGATCCTCTTGACCTAAATAGACGAGAAAGCTCATCAGGGAGGTCGGACCTTGGTTCAGACCAAGTCCCCTCCGATGCCTAAGTCAGAACGGATCTGAAGGGTACTCTGTGGGATCGGTATGGCTCACAGGGAGGCCGATACGCGAGTCCTCGGGCCGATCTGGGGAGGAGAATTATGTGGTGGAGATAAGGTCGTCCAAGAAGAATACCTCTGGGTTTTAGGTGTCCAGAAAGTGATCATTTGCATGTTGTTCTTCGGGTCGCTTTATAGGAGCCTTCCCCGGCCATGTCACCTCGACGTCCCCCTATCTCGCCCCGATCATCCGACACTTTGATGGTGCCTTCATGGGTCATGAAGGAGGACGTAATGTGGCCCCTTAATGGTGATTAAGAGGGGCACGCTTTAAGGGGAGCGGTTGACTCCTGTCGGCATGGGTCAGCGGTTGAGCCCACTTCGGTCCGATGCCGGCCCGACTCTGAGTTTTCGTGGGGGCCTCGTTCTCCCCAGGCCCATGGGCTTGGGTCACGGGCTTGTGCCGTTCGATCTTGGCCCATCCTGGGGGGTCATATCAATTGCCCCCATCGCTCGGGTCGTTCGGATTCTGACGGCTCGGTCCGAGGGATGTGATCCGTGTGGAGTTGACAGGTGCGTCAGTCAAGGAAAAGGCATTGAATGAAGATCATCATAACGCTGCCAGGTTGAAATTCTCTTGCCCCTGGGAGCAGAATTCGAAGTGCCGTGCCTCACGGGATGTCGACGCGTGTGCACAGGTGGACGGCTTGCCATGGAGCGGTGGGTTTCGGGGGAGCGGTATAAAGGGAAGCGGTTGTCTTGCGGAAGAAGGTTCTGCTCTTTCAACACTGTCTTCTCCTCCCTCATCCCATGCGTCTGTCGCTGCCGCCACACCCATTCAGGCCCGAGGATCGGTTACGGAGATCCGCCGCCATGGGGGCGACTTCTCCGGGGTGCCTTCCGAGGTGATGGGGTGCCGTCGGCGGTTTGTGCTACCTCGATCGGGCGATTGCATTCCAGATAACTCCTTCCCCCATGTCATGCTCGGGCTCCTGAGAAGGATGAGAGGATCTGCTTCATGGGCCGTTGCGAAGTCGGGGTGTATGAACAGAGCTTCAACTTCGGGCTGCGATCCCCCTCCACCCATTCGTCGTTGTGATTCTGAGGGCCTATAGGCTTGCCCTCTGCCAGTTCTGCCCCAATGACGTCGGGTCTTTAGTGAGGTTCATCGTGCTTTGCATGCTCAACGGGATAGAGCCGACCCTTCGCCTTTTCGCCCAGTTTTTTTCGCATGAGTCATCACAAGTTGGGTGCCTGGCTTTACATTAGTGCCCGTCCGAAGAAGTGCTTGGTGTTGGGGTTGCCAACTTCCGTGAAGCATTGGAAGGGGGAGTACGTCTTCGTGGGCTTCCCTACAGAGGTGGATTTTCTGGTCTGATGGGGGGAAATGAGCTCGCTGACCCTTGAGATAGGGGATCCCACCAATGCAGAGGCCAAGGCGGTCAACACCTTGTTAGCCGTCCCTGTTGCCTAGCGTAAGATTGACGTCCTCTTCTCGGACCACGTCTTGAGGAAAATCATGTGGCCCATCGGTGAGTCCTCTCGGAACCCTGGGGTTGGAGAGTTTATCGGACGGATCCCGCCCGAGTATGATCCTCTCTTTAACTTGTCTGTTTTGCAGGTGGGTTCGGCCAGGGCCCTTCTCAGCCCTCCATTCCGGCCTCTGTGCCAGATCCCAGGCCGCGGAGGGGGGATCATATGTTGGAGGTTCGAAAGAAGCCGCACGCTGGGTCCTCCGGAGTGGGTGTGAAGCAGGCAAGGGAGCAAGCGCCTCCGGCTCAGGGAGGGGGCGAGCGGAAGAGAGTACGGGTCCGTGTTGGGGACGATCCCCTCCTTGATGCTTCCGTCCAGCCTCACCAGACGAAGGATAAGTGGCCTTGGGATGGCCCATCGCCTTCCCGCTCGGGGCCGCTCCCGAAGGACTACGAGCAGTCCTTGGGCGTGTTTAGGTCGGTCAAGGCCGACCTACCGCGGTCGGGGGAGGGGTTGCTCAGTCCTCGCTTTCCTGTGGGACTGAAGGAGTCAGTCTTCTTCGATTGCGGGGTCACGGCTCGGCTGGCTGAGCACTGCTGCCTGCCTCAGGACCAATCTGTGCTGGGTGGGGTGAGAGGCGACAGACTTGCGTCCTTCGTGATACAGGCTGGCCAGCAGGTAAGGCCTTTTGTGGCAGCGCACTTCACCCTCTGTAGGCGCCTCTAATTGTGTCTTTCCTTTAACGTAGTTGTCCTCGATCGGCCTTTCGATGAGGCGCCAATTCGTGGCGCTTTCGGATACAAGGGCTGGTCTCGTCTAGAAGCCGTCCGCGGGGGAGGATGCCGATGAGGCAGCCCTGGAGGCCGAGATGCGCGCCATGTCATTGGAGACCCGAATTGCCGAGCTCTCGGCTGACCTGGAGAGGTCAGCCGTGGAGAGGGCTTTGACGCTGGTCGCGAAATCGAAGGCCGAGGAGAGGGTTGCTGAGCTGGAGAAGGCCGCTTAGGTAAGAGAGTTTGGTGGTCTGCTGGAGTGGACCAAGGCCAAGGAGTTCGAAGGGCTATTGGAGGCGGTGGATGAGAGGGAGCGTGTTCTCCTGGCCAGGCTCAACACATGCTCCCGGGAGATCGAGAAAGAGCGGGCGGGGCATCTGCGTCGGGTCGCCGCCCTCAAGGCCTGGATTAAGGAGCTGGAGGCGGTGGACCCCGCACAAATCGTCAAGGAGGCCGTGGATGAGTATGCCACGACCTTCGTCGCCATGGGGATGTACGAGGCGTTTGAGAGGGGGTTCGCCCATTGCCGGAGCGAGATCCAACGGAGATTTCCGCATTCAGTGATCTCGTTTGAGGAGCTCCGGATGGATTCCGAGGGCGAGGAGGAGGTTGACGACGATTGCCCTGAGGATGCTGATCAGCTGGATGACGCTCCCGCGGATGCTCCGGCCGCCCAGGAAGGATGAGGGGCTTAGCTTATTAGCTTTTCCTCTTTTTGTTTTGTCGCTTTGTACATAACCTTTTGCATTTTGCCGGTTTCTGTAATATACAGTTTTACGTCGACCATATTGTTAAAAAATCTTTCCTCTTTTGCGTTGTGGTGATATGCCCCCTCTCGCAATCCTAGTCGGGATGTTTGAACAATCGGGCTCGGGGGAATCACGTCGACTTGCTTGATGATCGGTCCGCTGGGCCGGTGCTAAGGAAATGTCCCCAGGCTTACGGGTCGAACGGATGTTCGGCCTGCCAAGAGGTTGCCCTCGGCCTTACGGTTGAACGGGTGATCGTCCTGCTGTGGGGACTTGCTCCCAGCCTTATGGTCGATCGGGTGATCGGCCTGCTGGGGGAGTTGCCCCAGCCTTATGGTCGATCGGATGATCGGCCTGCTGGGGGAGTCGCCCCCAGCCTTATGGTCGACCGGGTCGGTCAGCCAGCTGGGGGAGCTACCCCCAGGCTTACGGTCGATCGACAGATCAGCCTGCTGGGGGAGTTGTCCCCAGCCTTACGGTCGAGCCGGTGATCGGGCTGCTAGGGGAGTTGTCCACAACATTACGATCGATTGGCGGATCGGCCCGCTGGGAAAGTTTCCCACAGCCTTACGGCCGATCCAGTGATCGGCCCGCTGGGTGAGTTGCCCCAGCCTTACGGTCGACCGGTGGATCGACCCGCTGGGGGAGTTGCCCCCAGCCTTACGGTCGATCCAGTGACCGGCCTGCCGGGGGAATTGCCCCCAGCCTTACGGTCGATCGATGGATCGGCTCGCTGGGGGAGTTGCCCCAGCCTTACGGTCGATCCGGTGATATGTCCGCTGGGCGGGTTGTCCCCACCTGGGCCTGAAGAACGACTAGATGCAGAAAGTGCTCTTCATTCATGATCGTTTTCTCCTTTCAATACATTCACTTAGACTGGGGGAGGAGAAACATTGTACACACTCACTGATAGTACTTGCGGGGTGCTCTGTGTTCCAGGTATGAGTCAGCACCTTTCCTCCTAGAGTAGAGAGCCGGTATGTGGCGGGGCCGATGACCTCGTGACCTTTTAGGGCCTTTCTCATTTAGCAGCAAGCTTCTCTTTACGGGCGACCTCTGGGTTAAAGATCGCTTTCCTGAGGACCAGATCTTCTTGGTGGAAACTTCTTCCTTTGACCCGGGAGTTATAGTAGCGGGCCACCCGTTGATTTTGTCAGACGATCGAGGCCAGGGCTTGGTCTCGCCGTTCGTCCACGAGCTTTAAGTTGAGCTCCACGCCTTCCGAGTTTCTCTCTTCATCGAAATATTTGAGGCGGAGGGACTCCTCGCCCACTTTAACGAGCACAACTACTTCGGCACCGTAGGCGAGCATGAAGGAGGTCTCTCCCGTGGCCTCCTTATGGGTTGTTCGGTATGACCAGAGTATCCCAGGAAGTTCCTCCGGCCATTTCCCCCGTGCTTTCTTCACTTTCTTGCAAAGTGGTTCGATGATGCATTTGTTAGCGGCTTCGGCCATCCTATTAGTCTGGGGGTGTGCCACGGAGGCAAACAAAAGCTTGATTTTTCAATCCGCGCAGAAGTCTTTGAATCCCGCAGAATCGAACGGCTTCCCATTGTCAGTGACGATGGACCGCGGTATCCCGAACCTGGAGTTGATGGAGTTCCATACGAAGCTCTTCGCCTTCTTCCAAGTGATGGTGACCAGTGGCTCGGCCTCGATCCATTTGGTGACCTAATCCACCGCTACAATCAGGAATTTCCTCTGCCCTTTCCTAGAGGCAAAGGGACCGAGGATGTCTAGCTCCCACTTGGCGAAGGGGACGAGGCTGATTATCGGGACGAGTTCCGCCGGGGGGACGAGCCGAGCTTGGCGAATCGCTGGCATTCCGGACACTTCTGAACGTACTCGGCTGAGTCGTTGACCAAGGTCAGCCAGTAGTATCCTTGCCTTAAGATCTCTATGGCGATCGTCTGGCCCCTGTGGTGATTTCCACAGATCCCTTCGTGGATCTCCCGGATGACGTAGTCGGCCTCCTGCGGCCCGAAGCACTTGAGGTAGGGGAGGACGTCGGTTTTCGTCCAACGCCTTCTGTATAGCATTCCCTCATGGAGCACGTAACAAAGGGCTTTTCGTTCCAGCGCCCGACACTCGTCTTGGTCTGTTGGGACTTCTCCAGCGGTCAGGTACCGTACGATTGGATCCATCCAGGTGGGCTCTGCATTGATGACCATCAGCTCTTTTATCTCCGTGTTGGGGGCGCGGAGACTCTCGACGTAGATGGCGTGACCTAACTCCTGAAGAGAAGAGGAGGGTAGCTTCGATAGGGAGTCTGCGCGGGCGTTCTCCAATCGCGGCAGGTGGAGGGTCTCGACGCATTTAAACTTGGACAGCTCGGTCTTGGCCGAGGCTAGGTAACGTTGCATCGCCTCTTCTCGGGCCACATAACCTCCTTGCAGCTGGTTGATGATGAGCTTGGAATCGCTAAGGAGGCGTACGGAGTCCGCCCACAGTGCCTGTGGTAGCTTCAGGCTGTTGATGGCGGCCTTGTAGTCGGCTACGTTGTTGGTGGCCGGGAATTCGAACCGGAGCACATACTCGATGGTGTTCCCGTCAGGAGACCAGCTGACGATGCCGGCCCTGCTCCCCGCCTGGGTCGTCGAACCATCTACGTGGACTACCCATGCATCTTTGTTCCCTGGTGGATCGACAAGAACGACGTCAGCCGAAAGGAAAGACAAAGGTTGAGATATTACCATCTTCGGGCTCGTCTCCTCTGGGGGCGTTCCTCCATTAACTGTGCACTCAGCGATGAAGTCCGCCAGTGCCTGCCCCTTGATGGCTGTCCGCGGCTTATATCGGAGGTCGAACTCGCTAAACTCTACTCCCCAATTCAACATCCTCCACATCCGATCGAATCTCTTAAGGTTCCGCTCGAGCTGGGAGTCGGTTAGGATCAGGATCGTGTGGGCTTGGTAGTAGGGGCAGAGTCGCCGCGCCGAGAGCACAAGGGCGTAGGCCAGTTTCTCCATGGGGCTGTACCGCCCCTACGCATCCCTCAAGATTTGGCTAGTATAGTACACCGGTCTGTGCATCCCGTCTTCCCTGATCAGCACCGAGCTCACCGCTTCTCCGGTGCTGGCTAAGTAAAGGCTCCGCGGTTCCCCTTTCCTGGGTTTGGAGAGGAGTATGGGACTACGGAGGTATTCCTTCAGCTCGGTGAATGCTCGGACGCAGTTCTCGTCCCACTCCACGGCCTTCCTCTTTTCGGCGGATGCGGTGAGAGCCTTTCTCAAGGTCCTGAAGAAGGGGAGAGATCTCTCCGCGAATTTGAACAGGAAGCGCCCTAGGGCAGCGATCCGTCCATGCAGCATCTGCAGCTCCTTGACCATTGTCGGCTTCCTCTTGTTGACCAGAGCCTCGATCTTGTCGGGGTTGGCTTCAATGCCACGGTTGGTGATCATGAAGCCCAGGAATTTTCCGGACCTCACCCCAAACGTGCATTTAGTGGGATTGAGTCTGATGTTGTGCCTTCGTAGCTGCTCGAAAGTCTCTCGAAGGTCGGCAATATGGTCGCGAGGTTCCCGGACTTGACCAGTATGTCGTCCACGTAGACCTCGAGGTTCCTCCCTATCTGTGGGCCGAAAACCTTATTGACAATCCTTTTGATAGGTCGCCCCTGCATTCTTCAGGTCGAAGGGCATCTTCTTGTAGCAGAAGGTCCACTGGTCGGTGATGAATGACGTCTTCTCTTCGTCCTCCGGGTCCCTTTGGACCTGGTTGTACCCGGAATAAGCATCCATGAAGCTGAGCATCTCGTAGCCCGAGGCGTTGTCCAAGAGGTGGTCGATACGTGACAGCGGGTAGCTATCTTTGGGGCAGGCCTTATTGAGATCGATGAAGTCCACACACATTCGCCACTTGCCGCTAGAATTTTTTACCATTACGACGTTGGCCAGCCATTTTGAGTACAAGACTTCTCGGATGAAGCCTGCGTCGAGCAGGCTCTCCACTTCTTCGGATGCGGCCCTCATCTTCTCGCCGCCCAAGTTTCTCTTCTTCTGCCTGACCAGCGTGAAATTGGGGCCGGCATGTAGCTGCTGTGTGATTACTTGGGGGTCTACGCCCGACATGTCGTCAGGCGACCAGGCGAAGATGTCCAGGTTGGCCTCCAAGCATCCGATCAACTCGCCCCACATGATCGGGTCGAGTTCTGACCCGATGGAGAGGAATCTACCGCCTACGTCCGTGACGGGGATGAGCTCCGGCTCTTCCACGGGTGCGGGTCTTTTATCGCCCGGGCCGTATCTCGGGTAGAGATGGTCCATCGAGTTGCAGCGCCTCACATCGTGGTCCGCGCCGGTCAGCTGGTAGCAGATCTTAGGCTTTGCCGGGTCGCATCTAATCTTTTTGACTCCTCTTGGGGTTCGAAACTTGACCATTTGGTGGAGGGTTGAGACCACGGCCCCTGCCGCATTGAGGAGCGGTCAACCGATGATCCCGTTGTACGCTGAACTGATCCTCAGTGCCACAAACTCTATCGTCAGGGTGGTCGAGTTGGGCAGCTCCCCGAGCATGACGGGAAGGCGGACCATCCCTACAATGGGTGTGGAGTGGCCTATGAAGCCTACCACGGGCCTGAAACAAGGCTCCAGGTATTCGACTCGCAGCTCTATCCTCTCCAGAGTTGACATGAATATGATGTCGCATGAGCTTCCGGTGTCGACGAGCAGTCATCGGAACAAGGCAGTGTCAATGATAGCCGAGACGACTAGCGCTTCGTCGTATGGCGGCTCTGCCTCCTTCTGGTCCTTTTCGGAGAAATAGATGGGCTGTGGGTAGCTCTCGGCTCCTTCACGATCTATCTCATTGGTTCTACGCGTGGTGCACCTGGCTCCTCGGCTCGGGACGGGCGCTGGGTAGTCGCGGTTTTGCCCAGGCAATCGTGGGTTGGCCCCGGCGCTGACGTTGCTGCCGCCACACTCCTGCGTATAGAGGCGCGTGGCCGCGTCATCTCGGGCGTGGTTGTTTGACGTGGGTGCTTCTTCGGTTCCCACAGACGGGACCAGATGTTTCAGTGTGTTTTCTCACCACGGATTGATTGACTGGAGGGCTGGAGGTCAACACGATCGTGGCCTCCGGGAGACGGGCGCAGCGGATCCGGCTCGGCGAAGAGCGCGTGGGTCCGTGCGTCGGTGTGCCGAGCACAACGGTGGGTTGGCAAAGCAATTCCCATCATTTTTCTTGATAAATTGGAAAGCACTAAAGCACGTGTCGGCGGGGTCTCGATTCCGCACCTTCCCGGAAGAAGCCGATAGAGAATGCCATCAGGGCAATTGCTCGTTGGCAAGTAACTCCCATCTTTGAAACTGACGAGAAGACTCCTTGACTTACAATTGTGAGACCTTATGTCCTGTGGGATAATTACGCTTAGGCATCCTGAAACTAAAAGAAAAGTTGCTTACTGATAGTTTCTATAGAACAGGTCTGACTGCCTTTGTCTTTGGATTTGTTTTTTTGAATGAGTATATTGGGTAATTGTCTTCACATTGAGTGGCTTAACTGGGCATAACATTTTCTTCAATATTGTAGCGGAATCTGAGAAATATCTCTTGAATTTCTGGGGTCTGAATTATTGTTCTCAACGAAACAACATAATTTGCCAAATTAGCATTCTTGAAATCTGTTTTGTAGACGGAGCTAAGAAATATAAGCATCTAACCAACCTGTATTTTTATCGAACCAGATCGCCGTCCTCGCTGCCAATATCCCAGCAATGTATGAGCTCCATTTCGGCGTCCCAATGGCCGGCGCAGTCCTCTGCACGCTCAACACCCGGCACGATTCAGCGATGGTGTCGGTCCTGCTAAAACACTCCGATTCCAAAATCATCTTCGTCGACCACCACCTACTGCCAATCGCCCAGGCCGCCCTCGACCTCCTCTCGCGATCAGGCTCCAAACCCCCTCTCCTGATTCTAATCCCCGAGCCAACGGAATCCTCCGTTCCCGGCAACCTAGACTACGAAACCCTTCTTCGGACCGCAGACCCTCGCCTCGACATAAAGTGGCCGGCGGACGAGTGCGATCCCATCTCATTAAACTACACTTCCGGCACGACATCCAGGCCCAAAGGCGTGGTCTACAGCCACCGCGGCGCCTATCTCAATGCCATCGCCACGCTTCTCTTCAACGACATAACGACAATGCCGGTCTATTTATGGACGGTGCCGATGTTTCACTGCAACGGCTGGTGTTTGGCCTGGGGGATGGCGGCTCAGGGCGGGATCAACGTCTGCATCCGTAATGTCACGGGCAAGGCCATCTTTGATAGCATTGCTCGCCACAAGGTCACGCACATGGGTGGCGCCCCTACCGTTCTCAACATGATCGTGTACTGCCCGCCGGAAGACCGTCGGCCGCTTCCTGCCGGCCGGAAGGTCGGAGTCATGACGGGCGCCGCCCCCCCTTCCCCGCAAGCTCTGGCCAAGATGGAGGAACTCGGTTTCCAAATTACGCATGGGTATGGCCTCACGGAGACTTACGGCCCGGCGACCGTCTGCACGTGGAAGCCCGAGTGGGATGACCTCCCCGTCGAGCAGCGGGCGAAGATGAAGGCAAGGCAAGGCGTGCAGCATATAGGAATGGAGGATATGGACGTCAAGGATCCGGCCACGATGAGAAGTGTTCCGGCGGATGGGAAGACCATGGGAGAGGTTATGTTTCGGGGCAACACGGTGATGAGTGGATACTACAAGGACATCAAGGAGACGGAGGAGGCTTTCGCCGGGGGATGGTTTCGGACCGGGGATCTCGGCGTCAGACATGCCGACGGTTACATTCAGCTGAAGGATCGGTCGAAGGACATCATAATTTCCGGTGGGGAGAACATAAGCACGATGGAGGTGGAGTCGGTGCTGTACGGTCATCCGGCGGTGCTCGACGCGGCGGTCGTAGGGCGGCCGGACGAGCACTGGGGAGAGACGCCATGTGCATTTGTGCATTTGAAGGAAGGTGCTGGTGGCGACGGGGAGGAGATCATAAGGTTCTGTCGCGC